>CAJNIZ010030001.1:180748-194597 GCA_905231905.1 Symbiodinium pilosum
GGGTGGCGCCATCGGCGCATGGACACACAGCCCTGCGCAGGCAGACGCCCTGAACCCTAAACCCTCAACCCTAAACCCTGAACCCTAAACCCTGAACTCCAAACCCTGAACCCTGAACTCGAAACCCTCAACCCTGAACCCTGAACCCTAAACCCTGAACTCGAAACTCTCAACCCTAAACCCTGAACTCGAAACCCTCAACCCTGAACCCTGAACCCTAAACCCTGAACTCGAAACCCTCAACCCTAAACCCTGAACCCTGAACTCCAAACCCTGAACTCCAAACCCTGAACCCTAAACCCTGAACCCTAAACCCTGAACTCCAAACCCTCAACCTGAACCCTGAACCCTGAACCCTGAACCCTAACCCTGAACCCTAAACCCTGAACTCCAAACCCTCAACCCTAAACACTCAACCCTAAACGCTGAACTCGAAACCCTCAACCCTAAACCCTGAACCCTAAACCCTAAACCCTGAACCCTAAACCCTGAACCCTAAACCGTGAACGCTGAGTTCCCGGACGAGACCGGGTCCTTGTTGACACGCGTGCCGTAGGCGGTCGTGCTGCGGGCCAGGGCCTGGGACCGAACGTTGAGGGTCACATAGGGGTTATATGGGGTTTAGGGTTCAGGGTTTAGGGTTTAGGGTTCAGGGTTCAGGGTTCAGGGTTTAGGGTTCAGGGTTTAGGGTTCAGGGTTTAGGGTTTTAGGTAGTATAAGTTGTATATGTATATACATTTACATTTTATAGTGAAATATGTATATATATATATGAGTTATATAGGGGTTATAAAGGGGTTAAATAGGGGTTATATATGTACTATCTGAATATGAGGGGTTTGGGGTTTAAGGGTGACCGAGTGGGTATATATAGAGGGTCCCCTTGAAGGGTGACCCGAGTGGCTATGTAGGGATGTAGGGTTCCTCGAAAGTGGAACAGATGGAGATATAGAGGAATGAGGAGTTGACAAGTATGGTTGAACTGTTTAACCCCATGAAAAGGCAGAAACTATCCGAATCGAGTGGTCCTAGCCCTCCATGTCGGGCTTCGGGCTTAATTAAGGTTGATAAGGTCCTAGGCTTGGCTGCAGGGTTTACAGAATTAGGTCGGCCCATGTGGGCTATTTAGGGTTTAGGGGTTTAGGGTTGGAAGGCAGAACATCTGCAGATCTTCAGCCGACATGCGAAGAGATCGTGTTAAATGGACTTGGTTACCCTGGATTGGATAATTCACCCGTCATCCCCTGAAAAGGTTGCTTTCTATGCAGTAGATACTTGTGCCCCCAAATCCCTACTTAGGAACCGTCTTCGGATCGAATTGGAAGTATGGAGGTACCTGCGCCATTTGCGCCCAAGTACAGCTGGGACACATGCAGCCAACTACACAACTAGCAGTTGTACATAGCACATGCTGGTGCTCGACTTCTGCCTACAAATCTCCAGTCTCATCGCTTCCCGGTAAAATTCAGCACCCATAACACACCCGTCTCGGAGCATTTTGCGGTGCTCATAAGGTATGTGCAGGCTTGGGCCATTAGAGGGTCCGCTTAGCGCCGTTCAACCACAATCCCTAAAAACTGGAACGCGTGTTCGAAGCAGCCACCCCGCCTCTGGATTCTACTTGGAAATGTTGCATGATTGGCTCGGGTTATATACGAAATAAAAGCAAGCAAGTAAATAAATGCACGACTAAATAAATGAACATGCTTCAATATAGGGATTTGAAACGGATCCTGGGGTCACTGTCAGGCTATTAAGACCAGTTTTGAGAAACCGCTACTTTGACACCCCCGCATCACTGAACAACCCTGCTTGTGGAAACTGCCACATCTCAAACGCAAAGCTGTCCATCTCAAAGACCTTCACCCCTCAGAAGAACTTAGGAATCTCAAAACCCTATACGTTAGGAGGACCCCCCACCCTGTAATAGTGGTATACTAGGAATATAATAGGACCCTAATATAAACCTTATTATCCCTTATAGTCACTATTACAGGGTGGGGGGTCAACCTAACCTATACTATAAATCCCAAAAGCCTAAACCCTAAACCCTAAAAAGTAGATTCCATTTTCTTTTCCATTATCCCAATATAACCCCTAATATAACCCCTAATATAACCCCCAATATAACCCCTAACATAACCCCTAATATAACCCCTATATAACACGTAAATTCTAAATGCCCGAGCCATGCCCTGGTCTCGCAACAGGAGCTGATGCCTGAACCCTAAACCCTACCTTAACATACGAGAACCTACCTTTTTTGTAGGTTCCCTATAAATTCTATACTAGGGTATATAATAGGACCCTACAAAAATATGGGTTTTTGTAGGTTAAAGTATAATTTACAGGGCAGCTATGGCACGACTTTCTATTTATTGGCGGTGAGTTCGACACGTGTTCCACATCCCTGTGCACCTTAAAAGAATCCCTGCCCCCCGACCCTCCCACTGCAAGTTGACATCCCCACCCCCCAAGAAATAGTCACCGGTTCCAGTCAACACTATTGCCTATACGCTTGTTAAGGGTTTAGGACTAACCCTTCTTTGTGAATCCCTGAACCCTAACCCTTCACCCGAATCCTTTCTGAGACGAGGTATTTTTCTGGCGAGTCAGATGAAAACAAGCCTGCTTCCATGGGCTTTTAGGAGCACCCGTAGTGGGGGCCCTCGTACCTATGGGAGGTGATTTGGAGACTACCTAGGAACATAAGGGTTTGTACATAGAGGTTGTATCTGGATGTTGGGGGTAGAGGTTCCTGCTAGAGGAACCTCCTAAGAACCCTCCACTGGTTGCAAATGCAAAGGCCTGAGCCATTTTAGGCTGGGAGGCTATACCTTGGCCGCCCGGCCGCAGACATTATATTCCGATGTGCTTTTGGCACAAGAAGGCCTCAATATTAGGGTCAGTAACCTGGTGTAGGCATTATGAAGCAGAAAGCAGGGAACTTTGCTTTTCCCCAACCTTCAAAACAGAGAGCCTGTGACACATCAGTCTCGTAGGTACCTCGAAAAAACTCCTGCAGAGGCCTAAAGAAAACAGAATATTGGATAGTCAAACGGATATGTTAGCTGGACCGCCCACCCAGTAATAGTGGCTATAAGGGATAATAGGGATTAATTATATTAGGGTCCTCTTATACTCTTATTACACCACTATTACAGGGTGGGGGGTCCTCCTACCGGATATGAATATGTAACATGAAACGGAAACTACGAATTTGAAGGGCCGCATGATGGAATTCAATGTCAGGACACAAATACCCTTGAATAGAGCCTGGGGGTACATGATACTACAAGTACAAAAGAAGTTGTTCCGGAAAAGTATTGAACGTTTTCTCGGCTTCTACCGTACCCATGGCCGTGTACTTGGGATTGGGAAATAGTAATTCAGCGTAAGATGGTTGCGAACGAGTGCACGTTTGGAACATGGACCATCTCTACCTGCGAGGTAGTACTATAGTATGACCTTCTTATGCCTAGCTGCTGAAGGTCTTGGCCAGGAAGCCGATTGACCTTCCATTTATTCAAGTTATGGACCAGACGTGTGTACTGCCCTAAGCCCTCACCGCGCTTCGTCCTCTTCCTCTTCCCTGATGATCTGTTTCAACTTTTGCTGACGGTACTGTTTCTTCTCCCGTTCCAACCTGGGCCATTCAGAGGGTTTAGGGTTATATAGGGGTTACATAGGGGTTATATAGGGTATATATTGGGGTATATATTGGGGTTATATGGGGGATAAAACTACATAGATTATAGGGGTTATATAGGGGTTATAGGGTATATATTGGGGATATATTGGGGGATAATGGAAAAGAAAATGGAAACTACTACAATATAATAGTGAGGTTGAGGAAGTTTAGGCTGCAGCGGGGGAAGACGTGGGTGCGGCTGGAGGGAGCCAGCTCAAATCCAAGAAGCCCACAAAGATTTGGAGGTTTCCCAAAATTAGCTATATAGGAATTATGTAGGGATTATATAGGAATTATGTAGGGATTATATAGGGATTTGTAGGGCTAAGGGGTTCCCCCGAAATTAGGGGTACCCTTTTGGGGGACCCAATAATAAGGATTATAGTATTTTGGGATCTATATTTGGGTCCCCCTATTTTGGGAAACTACCATTTAGGGTTTCTGGTATCAGGCCACTAGACAGGCCAACATCGCATGGAAAGGTAGATCATGGAATTTCCTCACTTGTGTACAAGTCGGGCTTTAATAGAGGAAGTGGCGCGGTACAATGTTTTTCTGAACGCCGAAATGTTCGGGTCTGGGCCTCGTAGTTTCATACTGAGCCATCGGTAGCTTGTACTAGGAAACCCTAAACCCTAAAAACCCTAAACCCTAAACCCTGAACCCCAAACCTGAACCCCAAACCCTAAACCCCTAAGGCCTTTAAGTTTGTGTCCTTCATGGTTGCAACCTTAGAACTGGGGCCCCAGACGCGCTAATTGAGGGCTGCATTCCATGGCTTACCTGGAACCTCCAATGTAGTTCCTTTTGGGTTTGTTATGCGTTTTGGGTTAGGACCCTTATTAGGACTACCAAGAAGGTACTACATTGGAGGCTCTAGGTAGGGAACCAACCCCCAGGGTACAAAGCGCAAGCGTACAAAGGACGACTTTTCGAATAGGGAGACAGGTACGATATACCCATAAGACCCCAGAAGTTGTAGCAAGAGAATATAAAATAGGTACCATCGGGTAACTTGGGGACCCACCTTGGATGGCAAGCCACAATGCTAGGAACTTGGCTTTGAAACCTGCTGTCCTTGCTTGCGGAAGCACCCCCAGACCCTAAACCCGAAACCAAACCCTAAATCGTAGCTCTTGCAGGTTGAGGGAGGCAGTCACGGAAAAGGAACTTAGTACACCGTGTACCCTCTGCAATATGGAGATCTACAAGAACAAAAAAGAATTTCCAGACACCTTCTGCAAAAGGTACGTCCGGGTTCTGAGGCATCAAGACTACTCATTAATCAGGCTCCTATTTTATGCTAAACCCTGCACCCACAAACACCCAGTGGGTACTGGTCTTTGGCAATTAATATCAATTAATTGAACGAGGCTAGACTATTCTATTCTCACGAAACGCTTCAACCAAAACGAACATATGAAGTATAGTCTTAATTCCCAGTATTCCCCTTAATAACCCCTATAAATACGCCTCAATGTAGTCCGAAACATACCCCTTTTTCAGGAGTTTAGAATATGGCCCATCTAATGTCGCTCGTTATTGGTGACTTTACCGTCCTTACTTGGCACTGCCAACCAAATGGGTCCGGCGACTCCTCGTGGCTCAACGTTTTCACATGGTCGTGGTGCGGTGTCTCTGTCACGCTGTAGTAATGCCTGAAGCCGTGGTGTGGGGATCTATTGGCTGGATCTCTGAACCCTAAACTCTAAATCCAAAGATCGCACTACGGCCGTCTGGGACTATCTTCTATGCAAACCGCCGCTGGAGATGCGGTTGGTATGATTTGCTCAGAGGTTCAGGGCTTAGCCCCCAAAAAGGAGCCTTAGACCCTAAATAACGCTAAGGTAGGCTGCTTGGTAGCTGGACACTGCATTGGCAACGATCAAGGCTTAGGTTTCGCGGTTTGGGACTCAGCGAATGAAGATTCTGCGTTAAGGGGTGCGCCACAACGGTTGGGAAAAACTCAGATTCTGTAGCGCGGGGTGGTCACATAGTTCCACACTTGGACCATGAACAGACACTAAGAACCGGCGAAGGCGTTTCCCAAAATGTCATTTAAATGCCGCTTTAGTTCCCAAGGTCCTTAGGGGCAGTGCTTCCAGGGCCCACGTTCCTCAGCTTCCCTGGTACACCCAAGGCACCCTCTGCATCTCTCATACCTCCCCCGATTCAACCACCCCCCTTCACCCAAACCTTTTCCATAAATTGGGAATGACGGGATTTCAGTTGCCCCAACCCCTGAAATCAGTACGACCTAACTACCCTATGACTATCATAGGGTCCCAATCTTTGGGGTTGGGATGGGTTGGGCTCGAAAGACCTAAGCTCTAAACCCTGAGCCCAAAATCCTAAGCTGTACATTTAGAAGAGTGTAAAAACCATCTGGCCTCAGGTGGGGTAGATGCCTCAAACCCGGCAGCTGCCCATACACTTTCAAAGTGAGAATGTCCACCTTTGTTGTCCAGCATCTGTAGATAGGGGTGTTGTAAGTGGGCTATATGGGAGCAAGCGCAGATGTAATGTCCCGGGATCGTGGTTTCAAGAGTTATGTATGGTTGTCATACTTGGTTCAAGCATACTTGGGTTTAAGTCACTACCAAAACTTGAAGCTTACCCAATGGACAGATACGCCGCCAAGACCACGGTGATCTTCCACAACACTCCGAAGATTGCTAACGTGCGCAGGACATTCAGCCAGTTCCAGTGCTTCCAGCTTCCATGGATAGCCTGAGCCCACAGTACCCCAGGAAGCAAAAGTATCACCTTACACCGTATGCCCTAGACCTCATAGGCAGAAACCAGCACTCCAAGAATCAAAGATCCCTAAAGCGGACCTGTGGAAAGTTTGAACCCTACAACCAGCGGCGTTGCGCGCATCTCGCGTGGACCGTCTGCACCGGGTTTAGGTTGCACATCTGAAAACTTTCAAACCTCTTGAAGCCCTTCACGCCTAACCCAGAAAGTGTAGAAAACATCTTTAACTCGCAGCCAGTAGCAACCATGATACGGATTCCTGGGTCGCTCTTCAGGAACTGAAAAGAAGCTCTCATGGTAAGGGCATATAGAAAAAAAGAAAACATGAGGGTTTCTTGCAGTGTATTAACGTATCTTACATCTCTATAGCACCAAGTTTCTTGTAGTGGTACTTACTTCATCTCTAATTCCTTACATCCCTACAGCCCCTCTATAGCCCCAAGTTTCCCTTTCATTTTCCCACTATCCGTGAACCTTGAGAAGCATTGATTAAACTTGTTAACGGCTAACCGCAAAGCGCCCAGGTGCCTATGTATAGTGTATAGTGTGTGTGTGTGTGTATCTCTCTATATATATATATACACGCATACCCATATGAGTACTTTAGGCCTAAGCATTTCTTATTTGAGCACCTGGACCATGTGGGTAAACCCTTAACCCTGAACCCTGCCCAGATTCCAGCATGACGGATCAACCTTCGCTCAGATTGGGACGTTTTCTGCGTCTCGGCATTCCTCTGGCTAGATGGCGGTTTCCAAAAACTCGATTTTGTGTTTGGGGTTTTGGGGTTTTGGGATCCCTGTATATGTAAAGGGGTTATATGGGTTAGATAATTGCACAGTGGGAATTGGGTTTGGGGGTCCTTGTATATGTAAAAGCGGGTTGTCTGTGTAAGATTGTTGTATAGTGGGTGTTATTAGGGCTTAGCGAGGGTTGAAGAATTTGAGGACTTCTTGGGGAGATCCCTGTGAAATGGGTTCTTTTCGGACATTCGCAGACAAATAGGGAGGCCACTTTGCGCCTGTACCATATCCAAAACACAATTTAGGTAAGGTAGCTAAAATTTGCCCAGGTTCCAGACGTAATCTGTCAGCTTCCGCACAGAGTAGACATACCTTGGCTGATCTTCAGGCAAGTGCCCCACCAAAAGTTTAAGCTAAAGGTCAGCTCCCCTCATATGACATAGAGGAGCCACACAAGTTGTAAAGTGCAAAAGTTGTAGAAAAGTGGAGCCAAGATACCTTTGCCGCAACTGCAATGATGGGAAAGATCCCAGCCAATAGTCGCGGAGGTCGTCATTGGCATATTGGATGTCCACTTGCAAGTAGGTCCTATACCAAGTTTTGGGAGGGTCGCAGAAAAGAGATCGCATAAAAAACAAGTATATGTGTATATATAACTTCTCATATATAGCGCACATATACTGCCGCGTGTTCTCCTACGGCATCCAGGTTGCGAACCCGTGCGGGGGTCTAAGTAGTTGCTGCATTTCCAAACCCCGAGTCCTGCAAACTAGAACTCAAGTTCAGGACACGTCTCATGCTCAAAGGCTTTACGCGCACCATTCAGAAACTACCCCATGAATTGGGAAGCTCGTTGCATACGTGCACGCAATTTCAGAAGGAACCGGTTAGTTGAGGGATGTAGCTTACTCAGCAAGTCAGAGGTCCCCCACCATCGCCGTGGCAAGTCAGCGATGATTTCATCCAGGGAGGTGTTCGCTGCGCGGAGCAGTGTTTTCAAGGAGATGAAATCCTGGATTGTGGTGTACAAGGTTTTTATTTGGGAGGTGCACCAATCATCTGCCACTAAGAAAGTGAGTGCAGAAACGATTCTCTCTGCCAGGCCGAAAAAGCATCCAGAAGACTACAATTGCTGCTTTCGAACAAGGTAGGAAACCAAATCCTAAAAAAACAGATTTATCGGCATCAACAGGCGGGTGTGACAATAATAAACGGAGTCATGGAATGCTTCTGGAGTTCCGTAGATTTAGGTGCTATCAGCGCAGGACCCCTGGTTCATTTTTGTGCCCCCCTGCCCTCCGCAAACCAAAATCGCAGAACAGGTTTCATGGGGGGATCACTCTTCGCTGTCCATACAACATTACGCCCTGCACTTTCTGAAGCCCCTGAAACATGACAGGGACCTAAATCGGTGCGGATCGCCCATCCAACCGCTGAAGCCACTGGTGTGAAATGTTGCAAGGAGGCTTGTGAAGATAAAATGAAAAAGCGCCCGCAATAGACTTCCATTACGCACAGGGCAAGCATTGGTGATTGGTGACCTGTTGTTTTGGGGAGGGGGATAGGTTCCAGTGTAATTACTTGAAACAGCTTCAGACCAGCCTTAGGAAGTACAGATCCTGACCAGTCCCCGGACCAAATGTTATATTGGGTTATGTTGTCGCATACTGGGGGTGGTGGAAAATGGAAACTACTATTTAGGTTTTAGGGTCTGGGTTTACACTTTATTGTTTAGGGCTCTGATAACTTGCTATCCGTTTTGGGAACCTTGGATCCACAAGCGCATAGCCAAATTTCCTAGCCAAAAAGAACTTAAGCCCCCAAACGCAGCAAATCCGTGACCCAGAACCATGCATTACCAAACACCGCACGCCACACCAACAAAGAACCTCAAAATGCCCTTATAAAAACTGCTTCCACGTAAGCAGGCAGAATTCCAGTCTTGAACACCGAACGAATTCACCCCCCAATGATTTTTCCTCGATGAACCCAAGCTGAGCTATGGTCTAAACTCCTGGTATCACCCTTCATAACCCCTTTTAAACTCCCCGGCATACAAGTAATTATCACCCTGCATAACCCCTATAGAAATCCCTTGTATAAGCCCCTTCGAAGGACTTGAGACTATAGTTCGTCTCATGAACTGCTATAAGGTTGTTTGTAAAGCCCCCCCCCAGTGAGGGATGGTAAGCCTGCAAGCCCAGGTTCCGCGAAGCCGGTGGTGAAGCAAGGAGATTCTGCATCTGAAGATGTGCTGCCACCTAACCCGTTTAGGGTTTAGGGTTTAGGGGTTATGTAGGGATAATGGAAAAATGGAACTACTGTAGTATATTGGGGATATATAGGGATACTGGACAAGAAAATGGCAACTACTAGACGTAATGTAGACCCATGATTTTCTACGCCTGGCTAGGGTTTAGGAGAGTTCGACACAATTCGGGGTGAATGGATTCAAGGCTTCAAGGCTTCCCGGACCCCCTAAGAATCCAAAAAATGGAACCCCCAAACATGAATCCATTACTACATCGGGGAAACTGGGGGATTATTAGGGGGTTGCATTTTTTGGATCCTTTAGCGGGTCTGGGTTGGGAATCTAGGGCGCGGGCGTGTTCAGAGAATGGACAGGCGCCTTGTAGGGTAACCTCCAGGATTACACGACAAGTAACCGCATGTAGCCGCCTGTATTACTTTCCGCCTTCTTCTCAAATTGCAGGCGCGGGTAGGCAAAAAAGGGTCGCGACTCTGCTAACTAAGGCTGTTTGCTTCATGCATCTAAGTCCAGCAACACATGAAATAAAATGCTACATGTATGGATTGAACCATCTTAGTTAAACCCAGAAATCTAAGTAAGCCCGGCCACATGCTGGGTAATCCGCATGGCTCGGCAATGAATAATCGCATTTCTCCTTGCCTGGATCGCACTTGATGACTCGAAGCCTTCGATGTCTCATGGGTTTGAGCTTTAGGGTTTAGGGCCACCGAGCGGAGCCCTACACACGAAGCCCTGCACTTACTGGGTCAGTAGGGAATGCAAGCATGGGGTTTTGGGACGGTGTGGGAGATTGAATAGGAACTAACATAAGGATTCATGCCTCCTTAACAATCACAAGGAAGTAAACCTTGCACACTGGGCCTTAAGCCTTCACTAGATCATTGAACCTACCTATGCTTCCCAAATAGCTAACAAAACAGCCTGCATACCCTGGCCGTTATGTCTGGTGTGAAATCTAGGTAAGCCCTACTTGAGGGGTCAGGGGAACGCAGTAGGTTCACTTCCAGCCCCTACAAGCCACATAATAACCCCAGTTATCCCCATTCTGAGTCCGCCGACATTTTGCGCGCTAGTAAGGAAAATTTGTCCCTGGCCACAACACCTGACCAGATGCATATGATTTGACATGTGCAAGGACGCCAAGCTAGGTATAAGTTCGCTTGTAACTAGGTGGGTAATGTCGGGGTAATGCATACATATATACACGCATGTAACTAGAGGGCCCCGATTGTATCACATGGAGATGATATGACATTGCACTGCATGGAGGGGAGTGCCTATGGACTGTGTACAATACATGGTGTTGTGTTTGGGGCAGGGGTATCCAAGGGATTGCATGCAGAATTGTTGAGGGCTTACCACACCCTCCCAAAAGACAGAAAAAACAACGTACAAACGTATAAGCGCCTTTCCTAAAAAAAACAGGTGTCTACAAAGGACGACCCGTTCAGCGTGTCGGTGTAGTGCATGACACTTGCCTGGGGTATGCCTTGAGCACAATCCCGACTCAGTGTCAGTTGGATAATGTCCATGCTGTACGTACATACAGCCCTTCGTACTACTCCTGGTATAGAATGTTACTGGGTGAGGACAGTACCCCCTCAATCATGACAAATTTCTAGACAACACACAATTCCCATCTCATGTGCCAGTTTATTTTGCATGTGGGTACTCTCCATGACCATCCCTTGCACACCTTGCCCCCTCCACTTTTCGGGGAAGGCTCTGGGTTTTTTGTGATGCTTTTTGGTGCGTAGATATTGGGTTCCTTAGGAAAACTGGTGAGTGTATATACTTGATGTCCCATTTGGGGCATTACATCAGAAGCATATGTCTAGAAGGGGTCCGCCATCCGAACGCTGCGCCCTTGTCGCTCTCAAAACCTTTGCCCTACTTGGACTAGGTTGCCTTCCACGTTGATACGACTAAACCAACTAGCTTTTCAAGCGCAAAGCCGCTTAAGGGGAAGCCCTAAACTGGTCAAACAGTGAACCTGGGATGTCAATCAGGCTCATGCTCTTTTTTGGATACTATCTAACATCGTCGTTGCATATTCGTTGTTTAGCCTTTAGGACAATAAAAATTGAAAGCGATCTCCAACCATGACCTGGGATATTAGACAGGGGCAGTATCCAAAATCTATCCTGACATCCGGCAAGCAGCTGCTCTGGATCATCTGGAAACTTCAGGAATCCTGGCTTTTTGGCGGGTGGGCCGGGTCCTGTAGGGCTGGGGATATATGATGAGGTTTTGCACTGGAATTATTATGAGGGTCCAACTGAAGGTTCTACGTACGTGTTCGTGGAACACCGCCCAAGACTTTTTAGAAGGATCCGACTAGAAGCCTTCTGCTTCCTGCAGTATAGAAACCTTACATCATTTAAGGGCCAGGAATTATGTAAGGAAAGACGAAGTTGGCTTGAAAGATTAGCCAAGCAGCCTGTTGCGTCTTTACTCTCTATCTGCTCACCGTTGCCCAGGACGACATTGTGCCGAAGCTTCACCTAAATTGCATGCATGGGTTCCTTGACCACCCCCTGTACTACCCGCTAGGCTCCCCCTTAGTTAGGATTAAGGGATAGCTAAGCCTAATTAAGCTCAGTAACATAGGAGAAGGATCATATCTGTGGGTCAAGGGAACCCATAAGGAAGTTTCCCTAGATTACTGTTCCCAAAATGGGAACCCAAATATAGGACCCCGTATTATAGAGAATATAGACCAATCCCCATAAGGCATGAAACTTTTGAGTTTCATGGCACGGGTCTTCGCAGAGCCGCGGTGCTCTTCGAGGACCCAAGGGATAATAAGAGAGAAGCCTGCGATTCTATATGTACTATAGTCTAAACTCCTTAAAGGGGGTTATAAGGGGGATTATATTGGGGAGTATTATAGGGGTTATTAGGGGGGATACTAGGAGTTTAGACTATTGCTCATATGAGGTCCCTCTGAAGCCTAATAAATGGACAGCTTCGAGTGCTGAGAAACTTCCACCATGTTTCTTAGAAAGGTAACTGTCGCTCCTGAGTATTGAGGTAACTAATTGGAGCGTCACGGGGACTAGTAAGTAGGCTACTAAGGTAAATGACTGGGGTCATCTGATGGCTTATGCGGGCTATGAAACATGCTAATAGGTGTCGTTGACTCCAAGTAACGTGTTGCATGCCTGTTTTGCCAGGCAGGCATTCTTCCCTGCTCTTGCCTGAAAACCAACGTAAAGCTCCACGCCCTAAACCCTAGGCCCCGAACCTGAATGCCTGGATCCTAAACGTTTAGGGTTGTGGGCCCTGATCCCTGCAATCCCAATATCCGAAACCCACCTACCTGATGGAACTGAATTGGTCCAGTCGCCAGAAAGCGCTCGATGTCATAAACAATCTCAACTTTTGCATCCGTGTTCTCCCAAATGCAATCCTTGGGACGGCTAACCAGGGAACCCAATACCCCTTAATCAAGGAATATACCTTGAATCATATAGGGACCCTAGTACAAGTTAAGGCATATTCCTCAGTTAGAGGGCATTGAACTCTCTTGGCACTTGGGTTCAGAGGTTCAGGGGTTAACGGTTTTTGGATGTTTTAAGGGTTTAGGGTTGAGCCTACTTGTTTCATGGGTCGTAACTACGGGGCCTGCATTGTGGTTGTAGGCAAGATCGGATTTGTTTGTCCCGAAGGGTTCGCGCATACAATGGACTTGATTGAGGGTCTACGGTATAGGGGAGTATAAGCCTCTGGACTTGCTACAACTAAGGCTAACTGTTGGTATGCAGCCCTTGGGCTCCAAGTATCTCAAAATGATAGTGCAATTACTACTAAGTTTAGCCAACCACCAAGTTATTGGATACGTGGCCCCGGGTGTTCGCTGTTTTCGAACACTCTCTCTTTGCCTAGAATTTCTATTTAGGCCTTTAGGAGATCAGGGTTTTATGCAAGTGCCAGGGTTACACGTTGAAGCAGATCGAGGTTTCTACCTAGCCTCGACTTGGGATTTCGGTTGATGCGAAGAATCTCGCAGGATTTCGGAGCCCTGCTAACAGATAGACATGTATGTACATACATAAAAAGAGAGACATGTATATACATATAAACACATGTGCCAGCGACCTTTAGGGTCTAATTATTTGGCACTTTCCCTTCATGAATAGTAGCAATGGCATTTGTCAGAGTATTATTAGCAGCAGCAGTAGCAGTAGCAGTAGCAGTAGCAGTAGCAGTAGCAGTAGCAGTAGCAGCAGCAGCAGCAGCAGGAGTAGGAGGAGGAGTAGTAGTAGTAGTACCCAGGCGCACCCCCTGGCGCCTGGTGGTTTCGGGTGTTTTCAGTCTCCGCAGCAGCCGACACAGCCGCAGCAGAGCCAGCAGCATCCCATTTGTTGGGGCGGGGCACTGACT
>CAJNIZ010030001.1:194697-215683 GCA_905231905.1 Symbiodinium pilosum
AGTAGTAGTAGTAGTAGTTGTTGTTGTTGTTGTTGTGGTCGTGGTCGTGGTCGTGGTCGTCGTCGTCGTCGTCGTCGTCGTCGTCGTCGGCGGCGGCGGCGGCGGCGGCGTCGTCGTCGTCGTCGTCGTCGTCCGCCGTCGACATCAGCCGGCAGCCGTCGCTGTCTGCTCATCAGTGTTTCGTACTGAACTGCAGATGGGAGTTGAAAACATGAGCTTTTGCACCTTGACCTGCCCCTCTCCCATTCCAATCACCATCTTGCGCTGCAAGGATCGGGTATCTGCAGTTCGCTCCCACAGCGCGTCTGATTGATGATGGTGCGGGCCGTCATCAGCAAGGGTGCTGGGCCATCCTACCAGGCGTTTCAGGTTGGGTGAATCCGTAGTTGGGGGTCCCATTGTTACCAAGTCCTTTTGGGCCTCAAGAAGGGTCTACAGTGTAGAATTGCCTTGTTTTCCCCGAATCCTGGTCTTCAAGGCTCTCTGGGCCTGGTTCTTGGCACTCTCCGAGGCCTCATGCATACCAGCGTTACCTTGCAGCTTCTTAGGAATTTTGGGGGGTGTCCGAAACCTGAACCCTTAACTCCATACTCTTTGCACTTACCTCCAGCCAGCGCTCGCGTGGAATATCTGCTGCGACTTCACTGGTCATTGGACACGCCTGAACCCTGAGCCTCTGAATCCTAAACCCTTTTCCCTAACCCTATATATCCGTACATACCTGTATATATCCCCTGCAGCCCCTCTAAAGGTACGGCCAAACATGTTGGCGGAGGCTCTCTATGTTGAGACCGTAAGATTATCATCCTGACAGTTCACCACCTCCTTCCTCGGTACTCCCCGGTCAGTCGCGCTAACCGAACCCCTTCCCCTTAAATCACTAAGAAATAAGCGTAGATATATACATATACATAGGTATCATTACATAGGGTTTGGAGCGTATATATTAATCTGTATATACATGTATGCATATTTTCCCTGTATATTACATGAGAATATAGCGGGAGGCTCTTGTTCTTCGGGGGTAGCAGCAGTGTCGTTATCAATACAGGGGGACTTGGAGGTTTCATGAGCAGTAAACTTCTAAGTGCTGAACACTATATCCCAAAATGTACATGCAAGAGGCGGGACGAAAGAATGTTTTTTTTAAAGATTCTTCCCCGGCTTTCTCAAAATCATCCGTCAGGTCCTGAAAGTGGGCATGCATAATTTCCTGATTCTCCCCACATGTCCTAAAGGTACTTCCATTTTGGGGAACATCCTTTGGAACTGTACGTCAAGCTTGCAAGGTTTTGCCACGTCCTCGTGGAAGATGCCGTGTTTGTCAAACCTTAGACAGGACAGCAAAATTTCTTACGTAGGGCTTCTGTATCATGCATGCTGTTGTTCTCATGGCTCTTGTTGCAGAACGACAGACCCTTGCGAAATACCCTTATCAAGTGTGAAGGGGCAATACACCAAGAGACCACAGCCCTTGTATCCAAGTCCAAGTCTCGCATTGCGTGCTGTTGGGCTAAGGTTCTAGGATCTGTTGGTAGGTAATTAGTAATGCAGCTCTGGGATGAGAGCTCAAAGCAATCTGACTGGCGTTTTGCGGCCGATGAACTAGGAAATACCCAAAGGGTGCTGCTTTTCAGGATTGTGTGGGGTTCCAACCGGACCCGACTAAGGAGATTGGGCCCATGTCGAGAGACTGTAAAATGGCGGGTCCCCTGGCATACCTCGAAATACTCCACTTATCACCAGTCAAGGAGCCCTAAACCAAGCTGAAGCACGGGGGATTGCCTCCTGTTCCTTCCAAACCTTTGGGCCCAGAGCCTCCAAACCCTGATCCTAATTTGGGTTGCCGTTATGAGGAACCTAGACTAAATTACTATTCAGGAAATGGTCTTCTTCAGTATATACCCATGTCATGGTAACTAGTTACTGTAATAAGGAAATTAAGGAAATCGTATTGTTCATGACATACCCCTATTACGCAATTCCTTAACAGCAACCCAGCAATGCTCCCTACACGGTTTCAGGTTTAGGGTTTATAGGGAAGCCTGAGGCCTACATTACCTTTTAGCCAGGGAGCACCTCTTAAACCCTGAAGCCTTGAACCTCGAACATTGAACTCCAAACCCTTTTTTCAAGGCAGGACTCTTTGACGTGCCTCCAGACCGCAGAACCCTAAACCCTGAACCTTAAACCGCGCAACCATGAACCCAACCAGCTCGACTGTTGATAGCCGGAGCGACTGCTTGCACTTTGGCTGTAGATTTGGCTCAGCTTTCCATCGAGTCTTGCTGTACTTGTGTGTCTCCGAGTCGTCAAAAAAGTAGTGTGACCTGCTTCGAGGTTCGTGGTCTTGATATCCCAACCAATCCAGGCTTTGAAGTTGTTTTCAAGGTTGACAGAAGGTTATATGTGGTCATCGAGCCTGTTGCGTAATTTAATACCAGACACCATGGATTTTGTAGGGATCGTTTCGTGCAGGGTTTGGGGAACTAAAATATCCAAGTTATAATTGTACTTACAACCCAGCTACACTACAAGCCTCCGAAGTCCGCTAACATGGTCGCAATGGGGTTAAAAACCCCATCGGGTTATAGTGACCATAAACCTACAAGTGGAGTATTGGGATCATTGCTGCTGTTGCAACGTAAGTTTGGCCGCATGGCCACAAGGCTCAGAAGCCAAAACATGTACTACCAAAAAAGAATAAAGTATTTCACATTATGAGCCAGGGCACATGTTGCGAGATAAGTCCTCCGGCGACAATATTCACTCTTCAGGTCTTGGGTTTAGGCTTTGGGGGGCCTAGACCCCCGCAGATGCTGAGTCCTCCGCCTGAAAATAAGCTCGGCGTAGGGTTTAGAGAGGCCAACCCTAAACCCTAAACCCTAATTTTCCTGGGGTGCTCAACTCTGGCCACTTTGAGCACACCACTCCTTGAGCGTAGAATCACTGCAGTAGAGCTGCGCATCCGCCCGCTGCCTGCTCGCAAGTGTACCCCTAAGGCCCCCAACTTTCTGGTGCTACCACTATAGCGAAGGGGTATGCATATATATATATATAATAGTCCCCCTTAAGTAGATAGAATATGGTGTATATGGGACTCTTGTTTTAATACACCCAAAGCCATATTCTATCTACTTAAGGGGGACTCTATATATATAACCCTAAACCCTAGACCGTGTGGTTGTAGGGACCCACTCCCCCAACTCCAGCATAAGTAAAAAATCAGGCTGCCTCACGCCCAATAGTGCCAGGGTTTTTGATTTGGGGTTTAGGGCCTGCTGTTGGTTAGAACTATAAGTTACACACATCCACCAGAGAAGAGAGTTTAAGGCTTTAAGGTAATGTAGAATTATAAGTTATATAATATCTCCTACCATGTAGCGAGAACAGGGGGAATGCCTTCCTCCCGCTCAACAGCACCTGAGAATGATGCTTACCCATGATGGCTACTGTAGGGGAGCCAAGGGAGTTGGTTGTTATAGTCGTACGATCATACGGAAAGATTGAAACTCATTATTCAGGCTTCTATAACTGATTCCGTGACCTTTGTAAGACGCTCTTGTTGCCCACGTCGTCGCAGTCAAAGTCACCATCGTGGCATTTGTCAAAGTTCCTCCGTAATTGCAGCTTGTCTAGGGCTCAGGCTTGGATTTGGGGTTTAGAAGGCGAAGCTCCCCCACTATGTGGACTCCTTTTCAAAGAAGTCACCCAGAAATATGCCAAGGTCTACATTGCCAGCTGAAATATGGCTAAGATATGGCGAGCAATATCCAAAATTCAACTGAGCCCTCACTGGACGTAACCACCCACATCTGGAAACTAGACTAGAAAGGATACCGCTCAGATGCCCCCTTGTGTCTTTCCCCGGACCTGTTCATGTGTGGACTGCAAACAACGAAAATGAGTTCTTACATACTTGACAGCCATTCGGCCATCCGGCTTCTCCAAGCGACGAAAGCTTTGATCATAACTCCTACAACGCGACAATCAATCCTTATTAATGAGACCGGCTGAATTGGTCAATGGCTCATTTGAGGGAACGAAACCTCAAATTGGTGCGTTGAAGAGATCACTGAGACATCCTCAAAGAGGTGAAGCCTCGGCAGAGCAAACTGTACTTACAGGGCGGGGGGGGGTGCGGGGTGTCCCAAAATTACGGGTGCCTTGGGAATCTGCCATTTGTTAGACTAATATCAGAAGCTGAAATTAAGCCAATTCCGGACTATCTTCTATATAAACAATCACGCATGGTGAGGCCGGGTGAGGTCGCAGGAGATAAATCGGGAATGCGCTATTACTATTGGGTTACTGCATATCTACAAGCCCAATTGCCATGTCATGTTCCATGTTCTTATCCATTTCGTTCACTTTGTGCAATAGTTGTTATTTTCCTTCCCGGCACCAGAAAAAAAGTAGCTCATAGGATCACAGGTGGCAAGTTTAGCGCTTGAGGCTTGGAGTTTCAGTGAGCACACGGAATCGTGACGCCAGTGATACAACTTATATCCCCAAACGTACCGCTTGCAGCTCTGCCTGCGCGTTTATAAGCTCCAACCCTCAACCCCCCCCCCTGCGCTCCTAGCTCATCACCCTTTATGGGCCAAGTTTGCAATTCGGATTTGTTTGAAACACGTGGGTGCCCTTGGGGCCCGGAGAAATCTAGAGATCTAATAAGGGCATCAGCGGACCACATGTCAGGCACGGGAACAAGGTGCGCGACTTGAAATCGCAAAAACCTCAAGACCCTTGCCCAAACCCGGAAAGACCCTTTGCAGACTACTGTCATTTGAGAAGGGGTGTATCTGGCGTTTTCAGCCTGCGAGGACCCTTAATCCCTAAACCCTGAACCGCTAAACCCTGAACCCTAAACCCTGAACCCTAAGCCCTAAGCCCTAAACCCATAAACCCTACATACCCCCATTATAGTGGTTTGCATTTTCTTTTCCATTATTCATATAACCCTATAGAACCAAAAGAATCCTCAACAGAGCCGGGGCAACGAGATGATCAGGAAGCTCAGGGCCTGGAATCCCCCGTAACCACGATTTAGGGCTTTTAGGATTTTAGGGCTTAGGGTTCAGGGTTGAGGGCTGTTTTTGAAGTTTGTAGGGTTGTGTGAGTTGGAGGTTGAGGGATTAGGGTTTAGGGTTTAGGGTTTAGTTTTTTTTTTTGTTGTTCGCCCCTTTTTCCGCCTGCGTGCAGGTCAGAAGGCACATATCGTGCAGGAGCTACATCCCTTTCCTTGAAACACGAAACTAGGCCATCTCTGTGCTGCCTCTACAGCTACTCCAGGTCGGCAGGACTTGGTGCAGAACCACTTCACCGCTACTGGCACGACCCCTCGTTCAGAAGACATGTTTGAGAGGCGTCACGAGGACAGCGACGACCACCCAGGAAGCAGACGCCCGGCAGGACGACGAAGTCGCAGGACCCTCATCCTCTGAAGCCTCCAATGCTCTGGCAACGCTGTCCATGATCGCCGAGGCCGCATTGTAGAGGTCGATGGAGGCCTCATCCGGGGCACTGGAGAAGGCGTGCAGCACATCCGTCCAGCCTCCTGTCCGCCACGCCTCCACTCTACTAGGCGCGGCTTCATCCATCCCATCCAACACCGTGTCCATGACGTCGTCGCCAGTCGCCGAAGCCATAGGAGCCAAGGCAGCAGGAGCAGCTTGCCCAGGAGTGGGTCCACGAGGAGCAGGGTTTAGGGTTTAGGGTCTGCTTGTGCTGTTTTCAGGGGGTGTCAGGGTTTAGGGTTTACCGTGCTGGTTGAGAGCAGGTCTTGAAGGAACGGAAACGGAAACTGCTACATCCTTGGGGTTTGTATATGATCGTATTCTGTATGGGGATCCATTCAATCCACTTCTGCTTTCCCTACACCACCGCCGTAAGTTACCCTCCCCAGGCAAACATTGAGAAGGGGCCGTACAAAGACTATCGTGCTTCAACAAGAAGCTATATGAGATCCCACTTTTGGGTGGGTCAGCAAAGCAGCTTAAGACCATAACAGCAAAAAGCAACGTGCTAGTTTCCATAAGTAGGGGGACACCAACGTGGACGCCAAGATACTATCACCCTTATCATGGTTACCCCCAATAAGGGACCTCAAATAATGGCAACCCCTAGGTTGGCTGCAGAACGTTCCTAGACCCTGAACCTTGAAACCCTAAATCCTGAAACCTAAACCCTGAACCCTAAGTCCTAAACCCTAAACCCTGAACCCTAAACCCTAAATCCATCTACATCCTAAACCCTGAAGAGCAACATAATCTAAAGTCTCCCATTGCATCCAAAGGCTATGATTGTCACCAAGGTCTGGCAGAATAGAATGGGAAGCTGAAGCCTGGCATTTAGGGTTCAGGGCTTAGGGTTTAGGGTTTAGGATTCATGGTTTAGGGTTTAGGGTTCAGAGTTTAGGGTTCAGGGCTTATGGTCTATTTAGGTCTAGGGCTTAGAGGGCCTCAATAGATTTTTGTTAAGGTTAGAGTTGAAGGTTGAAGTCTCAATGGAATTTCATGTAGGGTTTGGGTGCGAATCTGAAGTCATTATAGGCTTACAACTGATTCAAAAATCTACTTCGACCGTTATTGTTCATGGTCTTGGGACTGAAAAGCATTCTAGAAAGTTCTAACGCCCGTAATACTCCGTGTTGGCGGTACTCTCGATGTGGGCTCACCATAGTTCCTAAACGCCAAACCATACCTGCATCCCCCTCTAAAGAGCTCAAAACCCAAATTGGGGTATTGGGGGTTCCTGGCAATTTGCTCCGGATTTTGGGATTTGGGGTCCAAGGATTCAAGGCCCACCTGCTGGGCCTGGACTTTTGCTGAACTTTGAGGTTGGGGTTCAAACAGACCTAGGCTTCAGGGCGGAATTTGGGAGTTTTGGAAGTTCTGGAACCTGTTCTACCCCTCCTCGGTTAGCTCCCCCCTCCCAAACCAGCCTTCAAATCATGCCGAACTAGAGCTCATTTAGGCCTGTTTGCGTGACAGGGGGTCAGAGGGGGCGTAGTATAGGATCCCATTCAGGGGTGTAGTGCTGATTTTGGAGCCGGAGCCCAATCCGTAGTGGGACCCCACAATCACTAAACCCTAAACCGTGTCTATAGCTCTAGGGGCCCGCTGCTTCTTAGAAACCCGAAAGCCTAGTCGTGGGCGGTGGGTTCCTGCCCCCACTATATGGCATCACTCCCCTAATAATAGACCACCACATAAAACCAGTTGACATTGCATGCGCCATGCTCTTTTCCATGTGATTGTCTGCTATTGGGATAATGCTTTAAGTCCTATAATCCATATATAGCCCGAATCCAGCGCCAGCTCTCACCACACCACAGCAAGGCGGGGGGCCGTCGGTTTGTTACCTCTTTTCATCTCTATCTGCGAAACATTCATCAGAGCCCTTCTGTAATTATGTCCTTTCTGTGTCCGTTTTTGCACATCCTTTACATCAACCTTTATTCACGAATTCCCAAGACCCAAGCACAACCACGCCTCGACATACACCCCCCGCAAAAACGCGGTGAATAAGCTCAATCTTCTTCAAAATGTAGTCCCCCCTTAAGTAGGTAGAATATGGGGTATATGGGGATCTTATTATAATATACCCAAAGCCATATTCTATCGACTTAAGGGGGACTGTATGTGCTAATGTCTGGCCCAGCAGCGGGGGAGCATAGATCTTGGCCACTTTGGGCACCTCCGGAGAGTTGGGATAATGCTCTTACAACCCCTTGAATCTTGCTAGTCTTTGTAGTCCCCCATGCCTCCAAAACTGCAACGGCCCAGATTTCTGCAGTAAACCCCAAGCCCTGAGAACAACAAAACCTTAGAACACCGATTCCTAAGAATCCTGAACCGACAAACGCTAAGAACCCGAAACCCATGCCCCACATCCTCTGAGGGCGGGATGCTGGAAGCAGACTACCTGTCTGCTGATAGAAGGGGACTCCAGTCCAACCTGGGGTCACCCCGATTAAGGGTTATATTCCAGGATACCCCCATATTGAGGGTATGTTGGGTTTAGCGTTGTTGTCCTACACCCTAAACCCAAAATACCCTGAGTATGGGGTTCTATTCCATGGTTTATGGCCAGGGCTCCAGGCCCAAGCCCAAAGGGCAAAAAAAAATTCCCGGACCCATCGAATCCAGGAGAAACAGAACTATGCTTGGAAGTTCCGGGGCGCTAACCGCGAACATCTCAGTTGTAACTGGTACCTATCACTGCCTCTAGCCGAATTGCAACCCGATTAGGGCCTTAACGGCTGATAACAAGGTTCTAGGAAGTTCTAGGTACAGTTATGATTAAACTGCAAGTACCCTGAACCTCGAATACTAGAATTCTTGTTTGGGGAACCCCCAAAAAATGGGACCCCTAATTTTCCGGAACGCCTATATCCTGAATCGGCAAACTTGGGGCACCTCGTAGTACTTGAGACAATTAGCGTTGCCACATGGCAACCACTTCTCCACGGTATCCACCATTTTGTCCACCCAGTTGTTTGGGCTATTCGACGTCCTGCGTTCAGGGCCTAGCGTGCTGCTTACATGGGCTTGCAACTCATGGACACAGGCTCGCAGCGTAAAGCAGCCAGCTGTCTCCAAAAATGCAGGTTACGTGCGGGTACTGCATCAGAAAGCCCCTCGCAAAACTCAGCAATAACGACCAGGATGTGACCGTTGAAGCGTGCAGTCGTAAGACATATACAAGCCCAGAAATGTAAATATACATATATGTGTATATCCCGAGATGAAATCCTTACAGGGGCCCTCTAGCCTGAAGCTCTACCCTGAAGCTAGAGCTTTTCTTCTTCTCACCCCTTCCCTAACGATAAGCCGAAATATGCACTGATATCGCACGGAAGATCTTTGTTGTTACAGGGGGGGGTACTGGTAAGGGGAGAGGATGATAGCTGATTGAACATTCAGAGTTTAAAAAGTTCTACTCTGTCAGAGTACATCATGAAAAATGTTATACCAAAAAAAAGCTTTCCCAGCAACGATCAGAGATGCATGCTGCTGGAGTCATCGCTAGAGTTCGCAGTCAATTGCTGTGCCAGCGACCGCGCTGGCGCATGCCTTCGGAAAGGGCACCGGAGCTCCAAATGAGCTATAGTTTAAACTCCTTAGAGGGGATTATATAGGGGTTATTAAGGGGGATACTAGGAGTTTAGACAATGGCTCAAATGGATTGTGTGGTTTTAAGAAGGGTTCTGCAAGGTCCAACTGGGGAAATACCAAATGGTCGAATTGGGCAACATCTTTACTTATCACGTTACAGATCGCGAATAACACGAGCCCTCACAACGGGCGGTTTCAGTAAGCAAGTTCGGTGACTGCCCCATGAATGTCGCAGCCGCGCCGTAGCATTGCAGCTACTTGTGGGAATATGGGGTTCAGAAATACCGTGCGCACTAATTACATTAGAGTCTTTACTATAGGAACTCGCAAGGACGCCCTAAGTTTTGGAAGCCCCACGGATAATTCTGAGATGCTCTTCATAACGGTCCATATGGCTGGTGTAAAGCTAGATTGTTCTTTTTTGATCTGCTCGAAAGCTTGGTGCCATAACATTATCTATGGCCAAATATACCTGAAATACAGTCCACATGATTCTCACATATTCCGGGTAACATTGGGGCCCGCCTTGTTTCCTTGGCAGGGCCGCCACTTGGGCTGCTGCTGGGCAGCGCAGTGAACGTTTGCGGGTAACTGGCTCGGCGCTGCATAGGCAGGCAGTGCCCCGGAGCTTTTAATGCTCCCCCCCTAGTATAAAACCTCCCCACCCCCTATTATTAAATACTCCCCATTGTGCTATTTGTAATATTTTGGGCATATTTACTGTAAGGGGCTTAAAAGGTTTAATACTAGGGTAAAGGGATTAATGCCTACCGGATTTTCTGGGGAAAGCCATTGCGACATGGAATGATCAGATCCTCTCAGGGTTTAGAGCGATTCTAAAAGCATGAGGGGGGCGTGACAATTCTGCAAAACTTTGCACAATCACTGGTGATACCGCATGTGCTAGAGGAGGCTCCCCACCCGCCAATAATACCACAAGGGCTAGTAGTGATGATACTGAGTCGCTA
Source organism: Symbiodinium pilosum (assembly GCA_905231905.1). NCBI lineage: Eukaryota > Dinophyceae > Suessiales > Symbiodiniaceae > Symbiodinium > Symbiodinium pilosum. Next base: position 204,788 of record CAJNIZ010030001.1, read on the forward strand.
AATATTTATTTGCTCTCCTAACTAGTAGCACCCCCCAATATGGTATCATATATACTTACTAATAGGAAAGGGATTGTACGTATTCTGCCACTATTAGTACGGGCGGGCCTGACCTAGCGCTTGCGAACCATCGCATGTCACAACGATAGCATGCTTGGAGCAAACAAGGTAAGAGCTTGCAAGCTGTGACAGTAGTCGTAGTCATAGTCGTTGTAGCAATAGTAGTAGTAGTAGTAGTAGTAGTAGTAGTGGTGGTGGTAGTCGAAGATCAAGCGGAGGTAGATGAATAACTTGTAGATGCACGCAGCAAACAGAAGTACCGGCGACATCCCGAAGCGCCCCTCTCGCCAAGAGTCATACAAGCTATGTTCTAAACTCCTGGCATCCCCTTTAATAAGCCCTATAAACCTCCCCTACATAATCCCCTATATAGCCCCCTTTAGGAAGTGTAGACTATAGGACATACAAGGGCGAAAGTGACTGCCAATATTGGGTTTAGGACTGTTCGAGGTACTTTATTCCATAACTATAGAAGGGATCTTCAACGATCATATTAAGGCCCTACGTTACAGAATCCCAACAAAATCCCTACTTAACCATACACTATACTCATATACTCCACCCCTCACCGCCCACTTTGTTCAACCACGAACCTCAAAGGGAACGTAAGATAGCGATCGTGATGAACGGCACTGACTTGTTGATGCATGCTTTGCGTTTAGGGCTTAGGATTGGGTGTGTAGGGTCCACAGTGGTAATTATCACAACGGGTACTGGAAGGTACACAAATCCCTTAGTAAGATCCCTTGAAGGTCAACGACTGGGAGGGGGATGGTTAGGTTCGTGGACCCGCTGGAGGATCTTTCGCCAGACCCCACAATGATCATACATCAGAAGCCCGAAGCTTTACCTGGAGAGCAAGAGGCCACAACAAGGCTCTATCTTTTTCTACCTTCCTACCACTTTGGGTTGAAGTTACCATCATTGGTACGTAGGCTCTCCAGTCCTATCCAGCTTCCCGTCAACCCAGCATCCAAAGGCAACGGCAGGTGCGGTACCAAACTGCACTTGACCAAACCTGTGCGGCTTTCTGGGCATCTGCAAGGTTTAGGTTCCCCTTAAAGGGGAATGGAGGGGTCACGAGCCCAAATAATGAGCAATAATGGACAATCAGGTGAAGAATTGTGGACAATGAAATGGGGACTGGCCTCTATATTCTAGCTATACAGGTCTAGAAGGATTGTGAGTATATGATGTCGGACTTGCGATCAGTAGAGGTTGCGGGATTGATCATTGACCCTAAACCCGAAAGGACAAAATTGTTCGGGGATCCAAGCCAAGCTCCACCGAAATTCTTAAGACTTTCGTGGGTTGCCCTATTTACACCCACTTATACTGCCACCTCTCAGGCTCCCCTTGACATCCCTTGATTATTCCCCAACAGCGAAGCAATGGGGTTCCCAGTCTTTGGGTTTCAAAGCCGGCTTGCAAGCCGGTTCCGTCGCGGGTTCCGGCATAGGCTTCAGAACAGGTTCCGGCGCGGGTTCAAGAGCGGTTTCTGGAGTGGGATCCGCAGGTTCCGAAGCTGCATGCTTGACAAAGCGCCGAAATTTACATGCGGCATACCTCCTCAACAGTTGTGCGCTCTAGAGCGACGTCACATCCTCATGAGAGACATGCCGCAGCTGTCCTCTTCGCTAGACTTGTGAATTTCAGAATCGCGCCAGTTTACTACGGTTTCCACTGGGTTTCTTAAACTCTTTCCGCAACAGCGAAGGGATGATGTCTTCAGCGCTGGGGCTTTGGTGCGGGCTCGGGAGCAGGTTCCAGACCAGATCTCTTTTGCTCTTTTCACTCCAACTTTTTGACGATCCCCCCTCTTGAAAACAACAACCAAACGAGAAAATCTCTCTAGCAAGAGATGCCTTCACAAACTGTCTCTACAGATGCTTTCTGATGCTGTCCTTGAAGAATCACACCTTGAAAGCAAATATCTGGCAGACTTCCGCTAGAAAGGTGCGCACTCAGAGATTTTGCAGGAATTGCATCAGCAGATGATAACGTGAGCCCCTTTGACGTCGCCAAGACTTTATAAACTCACCAAACTGTTCATGACGTTTCCTTTCACAATGAGATAACCGTCCTCAAGCAGAGCGGATATCTTGGACTCTCTTGCAACGAGAGATCCGAGAGGGTCTGGCAAATTCATGTGTGACCATTATCTGAAATCTTCGGCCTGTGATTCTAATACTTGCCCTCCTCTGTCCCATCCACCCTCCTGGACACTGTGCTAGCTGAATGGATTTCCAGAGCAGGCTCAGCTGCTCGAGTGGATTGGAAACGAACTCCGGAGCTTGCGGGTTCCGAGCAGATTCTGGAGTGGATTCAAAGTCACTGTCAGGCGCGGGTTCCGGGGAGGGTTCTGGGTTCGGGGTACCGGCGCAGGTTTTAGAGTGGCTTCCGGAATAATTTCTGGAACATGTTCAGGAGCCATTGAGGAGCAGTTTGTGGGTTAGTGGGCAGCCTCTAACCGACACTGACTAGGACCCTTGCGGGTGATTTCGCGCTATCAGGGTTTAGGGCTCAGGGCTTGCGGTCCAGAAGGTCAGAATCACTTATTCCAGCTGTAGGCCTACGACCCAACAGCCCTGGTAGGTACTCTTACTTTAGTTCCCTTGAAAAGGGGAAAGAAAATGACCCGCCCTCCCCTAAGCACACATGAACTTGCAAAAGGGACTTTACCCGAATTCGTGTACTCAAGAGGGGAATCTTCTCTACAGAAAGTCTTAAGGTTGACACCCATGCATGGGACGAGTTGTGCAGTCATTTCAGGAAATCTCACTTGCACAATTTGTCAAGCAGCCCCCAGGGTCCATATATACAACTATTAGGGAATTAGGCCCCAAAATACCATACTATAGAAGGAATTATGGGTCCCAATTCCCTAATGGTTGTATATGTGGACCCTCTGGGGCAGTAGAGGATTAACCCTAAACCCGAAACCCTAAATAATCAAGCTGGACTGGGCGGCCGGTTGAACGAAACACTGTACCTGACACTCAGCCCGAAACACTGTGCCCGAAAAAGTGTTCGATCTACATAACCCAGAGGGTCCAAGTACCTAATAAGTGGGTCCCCATTAAAGGGGATATATAGGGGTATATGGGGTTTAGGGATAAGGGTTTAGGGTTTAGGGTCCAAGTACCTAATAATTGGGTACTTGGGTTTTGGGTAATAGTAATTATAGTATAGGTTTTGGGTAAGTATATTATGATGATTGGGTACTTGGACCCTTATGGTAACTATATAAAACGCCATGACTGCAATTTTAATGTTTGGGACTTGCAACTTACTTCTTCCCGCCCACTTACACCCCAAGTTATCACTGCCACCACCATGGCAAACTTCAGCAGCCCGTGTTTTACAGTAAGCTTAGAGATCCAAACGCAAGACCTTACTGTAGGGGCCTGAAATAATGAATAATTACCAATACCATGGTGCGGTCTATTTGATTGAGGTAGACTATACCATAATTACATGAGGAAGCTCGTAAGATTGGTAATTGTTGAGGCTGACATAAACTTATTTGTATTTACGGAGGTGGAGGGATGGGAAAGGGCATATACGTACCACGGGATTGGGGGATTCCAAAAGGGATCCACTCCGTGTTAGCAGCAAAATCCAGATTCAGAGTCCCCAAGCCCAACACTCACACAACGTGACTTGGAAATACTTGGAACCTAAAAAGGGGGCACAAAGACTACTGTCCTTCAAAGCTGGATCTGTATCCTGTATCGGGTAAGTACTTAGACCTTCAAAGGTTCCTACATCGAGGTCTAGGGCATGCGCTCTATTCGCGGTGCCACAGCAGCGACCTAGCTCCACGGTTGATGGTTGATAGGGTGTGGGGTTTGCGGTTGAGGGTGCGTTGCGCATGCACCAGCAGGTCCAGGTGCAGTGTGTAAGGTCCAATATCTGCGGGAACCACCTGGACCCAAAACAATGCCCACACCTTTCCCTACTCGACTGCCCCTAAGTTTGAACGCTCCCAACCCCAGATGCTAGATATTCCCAACCATAAAGCAACCAACATTGGTGGGGGGGGGGGGGTATATACGTAATGTTGGCAGGTGTTGGAACTTGCGGGAAGTCATGCGACATGTAGGAATTGTCAGGGCCTGCCTCAAGGAATAGATTTGTAATCAGAAGGATTCTTCAGCTGCCCTGAAAACCTAAACCCTAAGTCCTAACTTCAAGCACTTGGGATAAAAACATGGGCGCTTCTCCTTGTAGGAATGATCTTGTAATTAAGCAATTTCTCTACCGGCCCTGGAACCATGAAAAACAACAAGCATACATTTCTCCAGGATGAGAGTCAGCAAATGTCTAGAGCTGTTGCTGTTTTCAGTAGTCCTGTTACGGGAAAATTTCTTGTTCAAACTGATTCTTCGAGGTTGTAGCAGGCAAGCTTAAGCGTCATTCTCAGAGCCCCCTATGTTGAGGTCTACCCTAGCCAATGAATACATTGAAACCACTAAAGGCGCATGTTCAAAAAGGATTCAAGTCTTTGTATGGCCCCTTTTCAGGTGCCAAGTTACTTTGGGCAGGCGAAGCCCTAAACCCTATACATCATTATGTATTCCTACATATCCCAGACATGATTCTGAAAGCCCTGCAATGAAAGGGCAGCTAAGTTGGGGGGAAGTACTCTGGTTTTCCCCCTGAGAGCTCGACGCAGATGGCTGCCACAAGCGACAGCGCCCACGCCTACGAAAGGGTTTAGGATTTGGGGGGTGGGGGATCTCCAAGCAGACAGCTATGTACGCAGGGATGAAAAGAAGCTTCTAGGGGTCCTCCTTAAGCATTGCAGCAGGATTTCGCTAAGAAACTCACATATTGAGATTATCCACCAATACCCACAACCTCAATAACGTTCCCCTGAGCAAGGAATTTTCAGCAGTGGTTTGTGGGGATCTATTGTCGGGTTTTTATGTTGAGCGCGTAAAGGGAATTCATGAGGAGGAGTCCTTAAAGCGTAGTTTGGTTCCCAGGATGCGTTTGGTTCGGCATATTTGAAGCCCTCTGAGCTCTTCGCTGTTTTCCATGTATTCCGTTTTGCGGGTTTGCATGCGTGGGACCGCGTGTTGATCCGCAGAGCTTTTCATACTGATTTCGCAGGATGTTTCACGTGATTCAAGGGCTGTGGCAAAGTCATTTGTTGTGGTGGCTCTTAGGTCCAGAATATCCCTGAACCCTAAACCCTAAACCCTGAACCCTGAACCCTAAACCCTATGTATCCCAGAACCCCTTCAGCTTTTCAGCCAGCCGATGCGTGGCAAATGGGATGAGCGGCTCAGCGGCATGACCCTAAACCTGAGGCTCCATGTAGTTATAGTCCCCCTTAAGTAGATAGAATATGGGGTATATGGGGATCTTATTAAGATGGCCCCAAAGCCATATTCTATCTACTTAAGGGGGACGGTACTATTTGTAGGCATTAGGGCCCAATGTAGGTATCAATTTATAGAATTATAGAGCCCTAGCATAAACCCTAAACCGCCCAATTTGTGGAAACTACTAAACCTTAGACCCTAAACCCCAGACCCCTGAACCCTAAAGCCCGAAATCCCAATCCAGGTCCCTGTATTTCTTTCATGGCACCTTCTGGAAGAAGGGAGCCTGACGCGAGGCTCCATCCTGCAATGACAAGGCATTCAGGTAGGATGTGGGTAATGTATGCGTTCTCCTGCAAAAGGGGAAATAGAGGTCATACCAGGGTGTATAAGGATTATATTGGGAACAGGGCTTAGGGCCCCAGGGCCCTACATGATTAGTTGGGGAATCTTCGAAGCAAGTTACGCGAGACAGGCTTCAATTTAAGGGGCCTGGGTCTGGGCACATCATAACTCATAACATAGTTGTGTGAGTGTCATTCGGGAAGAACTCTCAAAAATGTGAATCCTTTAGAGAATCTACAGAGTAGGGCTTAGACGATTCAGTAGTTCGCAACGAATTAGCTCCTTTTGTTTTGGGGGGAGGCCATATGATAGCTGATTCCACAGCAAGATTTCCAACTTGCGTACTAAGCGGCGACATTCAAGGGAGGTTGGGCAAGCTCCCCTTTGTTATGCGAGCGGGCTTCAGGATTTCAATCATGAGCTCTTGGGCTCCCAGAGTCTTAAAAAGGAAGCGGGAAATGCTGTACACAGCATGAGGGTCTGCAGGGAGTTTCTGTGGCCACAATGGACAGTCCCTTCCTAATGGATAATGATTTTGAGCTTAGGGTATAACTTAGGAGGACCCCCCACCCTGTAATAGTGGTATAATAAGAATATGAGAGGACCTTAATGTGATCCCTATTATCCCTTATAGTCACTATTAGTGGGTGGGGGTCCACCTAAGGTATATCTCAGGAACCTTTCAATGCTGAGCCACCTCCTGTCCAGGGAGGCTGGAGGAAACATCAGTCAAGAATGAGCAAGAGATGGCTCGGGTAGGATTGGGGAAAGTCAGACCGAAATGACATCCAGACATGTCCCTGAAATCCTACCCTAAACCCTACGCTCATTTCGAACTTCAAAAAAGGGTTCAGGGTTTAGGGCTTAGGGTTTAGGGCTTACAGGGAATATTGTTTGGTTTAGGGCTTCCCCTTGATTTGCTGCACTTTGATCTGGCCTCTCACCACTGCTTCTTTCGGGTTTAGAGTTTAGAGCCCAGGGGCCTCCCCACAAACGGACAGTTACACAAGCAGCCCTGATGCCTGTACAACAGGCTTACTTGGAACCGTTTTGTTCTCGCGTAACTCTGGACTCTTGCAACAGTTTGAACGGTTCACAACACGGAAAGCTCTAATCCCCATAAACGTTGACAAACCTGAACTTGAACAAACACCGCAACACTACATAATCAGCAAAAATATCTCAAGCTGTAAGTAAACCATGTAACGAAAGCTCTGTACACACAGAGAGCCCAATACTCCTTAATTAAGGAATATACCTTAAATGCTACTAGGATCCCTTATATGATTCAAGCTATATTCCTTAATTGAGGGGTAATGGGCTCCCTGGGCCAAAAAGCGCGGAAAACACAGCAGCTTTTGGAATGTAATGGCAACACGCCCTGAACCTGAAAATCACAACCCCGAGACGGTACAACCCCTCACTCTGAAGTCCTAAACTCCAGCGCTCTCAAACCTCAATCCCTACGGCCTAAACCTGCAGCCAGAACAGCAAAAACACTAAGCCCTCTAAATCCCCCTAACCCTGACCCTCATCACCACGGCCGCCCTTACTGGCGTTGCACGTTGCCTGCAGAGGCATTGCAGAGGGGTTCCACTGGTGCGGCTACAGCATGGTTTAGACTTGCGGTGTAGGATTTGAAATTACAAGTATCTTATTTCAAGTTTTGAGCTTCAAGTTTGGGGTTCAGGTTCAGGGTAGTGTGAGGTGAGGAACTAAGACGCAGGGCAAACTCGAGGTGCGGAGCTCGACAGGCGAAGTAGCCGATAATCACATGGGAGTTTCCTAAAATTAGGGGTACCCTTTTGGGGGTCCCTATAATAAGGATTATAGTATTTTGGGGTCTACATTGGGGTCCCCTATTTAGGGAAACTACCACATACTTCCTGACACGCTGCGCCAGAATGAGTATTACTCATAAGCCGCAGTCACTGGCTACAAGCACGCTCTGGGTATAGTTTAGCATGTGAGGGTTGGCTTAGGCTTGTATGGAAAGTACTTGCGTACAAACAGAACCCTATACCCCAGATATACATTCTCCAATGTTCCTCGCGAGCCCTTTAGACTCGCACCAAAAAGCCAGCCTCGTATGAGGAGATACAAACAATTTGCGGGGTTCCCAAAGTTAGCGGCACCTGTAAACAGAGGGTCCCATAACAAGGCTTATGGCGTTTTGGGGTTGATGAGGGGGGTCACCCCATTTTGGGCAATTGCCATGCGTGTTTGCCATGATGAAGCACAAGTCGGAGTCGGCATGCACATCGACATGCTGGAGTGGTCCAATCAATTCACTCGCAGCATTGAGATTTCAAGGTGAATTCAGGTGTAATCTCTTTCCCCAAATATGAAATCCACACTAATATTGAAAACTACTGTTAAAGATTTACATCAAAGACTTGCAAGGGCAAGACTATTTTCAAAAGGGGCCACCTGATAATGAATTTGGGGATGATAGGGTTCTGAGAGAATCTAAGTTAATTAATCGAATCTTCATTCTCCATTGAGTTTGAAAGGAATTTAAAAGCAGCCCTATCTAATTTGTTCAATAAATACCCCGCCGTCCCCGCTTGTATTAATGTTTTGCGGGCTCCGCATTATTTTATGTTTAAAGGGGAGGACGTTGTTGAACATTGGGGGGAAGCGACGAGCAAGGTGGGGAAAGCATGTCGTGACCCTAAACCCTAAGCCTTGGGTATTGCCGCCAAACTACATATTTCGCATTTTCCAAAGGTGGGGAAAGCATGTCGTGACCCTAAATCCTAAGCCTTGGGTGTTGCCCCCAAACTACATAATTGGCATTTTCCAACTGTGAGGGGTGACAGGGTAAGGGCAGTACCCAACCTAGACCCCAAATCCTAAATCACGTAGTCTTGGGGGTTTGGTGACCTAACACGCGGTTTAGGGTTTAGGGTTGGTACCTCTCGAGTCGAACAAATGCTGAAGGTTCAAGGCTTCCGGCACATCAAACAGAACTAAACGAATACATAATGCATGCCAACGCTGCAAGCCACGTCTGTCCAGTCCCTGAGGCAAGGCAAAGAAGTCCTACCAATCCTGCCGCATGCCTCTTCAATGCGACCCCTGCCGCCAAAACTGTCGCGGCTGCGGCGTAGGCTGAAGGTAGACCTCGGCTTGAGGAAATATTCCCGAAGGAGCCCAATACCCAGTATGGTAGTCGCGTTCATATACAAGCACCCAGTTTGTTGAACAAAATTGAAAAATTAAGGCTTCAGGCAGGTCATGTCTCGAGCCTATATGGCCGATTTCGTTCATGGAGAACCAAGTCTGCTTCGGGAACCCCAGGCCTGAATCCCTCAAGCAAACAACCAAAGCCTACTCCCAGACTCACGGCACCTACCTAAACCTTCGAATGCCACAACCCTTATTTCCATGACCTTTACAAACATGGAGCTCCATGTTCGTAAAGATTTGAAGTGACGTCTTTTTTTTGAAGGCCCCCTCTTGTGGCCTCTTCGTACAGCAGCTGGTTTGGATCCTCAGGTTCTAGCAGGGACACTCGACATTGGTTGCCCTGCCCCCGAACAAACTTGAGGTTAGGGGGTTATGCTAACCGCAACGAGAGCCCTTGAAAGACAATTCTCGTTCCGCCAGGTTGGCTATGCTTTGGTCCCCTGATTCTTATCTGTCTGTATGGCCGTACATGCAAGTACGTGTGTATGATATATATGTATGCATGTATACATGTATGTATGGTGTGTTCAACCTACCCTCAACATTTCCATGCAGTCTGTGCCCGGTCACCTGGAATGCCTGGTTTCCCCGGAATGCCCTTAGAAGCCCTAAAAGGCTGCATCAGAGAGTTCTGCCCTTCCAATATACAGGGTCGAGTATTTTCATCTCACTGATGCCTAAGGGGAACTGGGGAGTGGATGCCTTCATAATTCCTCTCTCTGACCTAACATTACCGTACCTATGTTCACTCAGCCACTCCGCTGCAAGCACCAGAAAGTTATACGCTTAGAAGTACGACGTCATGCTGTTACGCTTGCGAGAAACCTCAGTCAAGGCCCCCTACTCTACATGTAAGCCAGACAAGGACCCCCAACCCTACGAGAAATCCTGTTGTAGAGCTTTGGGCAAGTAGCGACAGCGTTGCCTCCTAGCCCGTGCAGAAGCATACCCAAAGGGACCAAATACCCAATAGTTATGCACGTGGATTTAGGTAATAATGGTAGTAGCAGAACAGGTATTGAATGCTTGGACCTTCAGGCATAGTGGACATTACCCCACAACTTTGAACCTCAAGCTTTGAACACTAAAACCTGGAACTCAAAAGCCCAGGCCTAACACCCTATCCATGCATCCATGTGCCCAATATAAACTCCAGCATATCATAGTTCTTATTCCTAATTTATGGTTTCATGAAGTAGCTACTATTTTCTCTTCCACCCCCCCAATAATCCGTATATAGCCATATATACGTACAATATAACCGAATATACCCCCCCATACATAACCCTTACTACGTGGCTGTGCAATGCATATGTTCTTGAACCCGTCCTATGACCCACAATAATTCCTCAGGTACTTAGTGAACATGGGAACGTCCGTGGGACTATTTTAGACTACCACGGGGACCCCCATTAGCGATCCCTTGGTAACCCTCATATTGGTAACAGCTCATATGAACAATAGTCTGTAGTCTAAACTACGAGTATCCCCCTGCATAACCATCCCCTATATAACCCCACACTTTGTGGGTTCGAAAACCCTAAACCCTAAACTACCCTAAACCCTAAATGGCCCTAAATCCTACATAACCCTCATATCCCCGGGACTCTATGTAAATAATACCTACATTGGGCCCTATAAATAGTACCTACATGGAGCCTTGGAGTATCTGGGTTGCTGTTAAGGAACTTAACTTAAGTTACACTATTGGGGAAACATGGGGAAACCCTATGATTTACTATATATACCCATTATGGAAACTTAATTTAAGTTCCTTAACAGCAACACAGATTATCTACACCAAACCCTAAACCCTAATCCCTAATCCCTAAACCCTAAACCCTAAAGGTATCCAAAAAGAGCTTTAAAGGAGCTGACCTCGATCCGGGATCTCATGTGCTGCCTGCCGAGGCGGCGTACCGAGCCTCCGCCAGGGGATTAGGGTTCAGGGGATTAGGGGTTTAGG
>CAJNIZ010030001.1:221982-243554 GCA_905231905.1 Symbiodinium pilosum
GGTCGCCATCCTCGTAACGGTCATCATTTTTGAGCTCCCATGCATTTTTTGCGTGTAAGAAGTGTCAACAGTCACACGAATCAGGCGGGTTGCGGTCGCCATCTTTGTGACTGTCATCATTTTTGGGCTCTCATGTCTTTTTGGNNTCGCCATCCTCGTAACTGTCAACGTTTTTTGGCTCTCATATCTTTTTGGCGTGCCAACGTGTCAACAGTCACAAGGATGAGCGTGCCCCCCCCCTCTCCCCCCACAAAAATAGATGAGCCACACCTATGAAAAAACAGGGGTGAGCCACATCTATGGAAAAAATTCTCCGCCGGTTTAGGGTTGCCAACTTCGACAAAAGAATACAAAAATGGCGGAGTGTAAGGTCTGGGCAGAGGCAGGGGGCCAAAGCGGAATGCAATCGCAAAGCGGATTCGCATTACCCCAGATGAGAAACAGCTAGTACTTCCGTCCCCCAGATAGTGCACCCCGACCCCAATTGATAATGAATTATTCACCGATATACTGCCATTGTGTGTTAGGGTGTAGGGGTGGGGGGCAAGCCCTAAATTAATAAAACCGTAGTTTCGATTTCCTTTCCCCTTTATACAACCTCTTTGACAATCCTGAACCCTATTCTCGAAATATCAGGCCTTTTAGGCTCCAAATACTAGGGCCTGAATGGTATATGGGACTTGGAAACCCTTCGTATGAACTTAGGCCGCTCTGATCCCTACTAACCACCAGTTTGCTTAAGCGCCAAACCCATACCCCGTTTGGTAGGGCTGGGCACAAGCCTACCCCTCTCATTCCTTAACCCTAAACTCCAAGCCTAAAGCCTCAAAGGGGTTAGGGTTTAGGGTTTAAGATTTAGGGTTTAGGTCTGGGGATTTATGGGCAGCCCTGCTTATAATTTTCTAACTAAGTCTCTTGAGTCTTCTAGTTGAAAACTTTTAGCCTTATGCCGTGGCTTCGACCCTAACACAGATACATTCACATGGAAGTTTCAATGGACAAGGGGGACCCCAATGTAGACACCACATAGACTCCCTACTGAAAGAAACCATCCCAAAAGATCAAATTCTTAGAAACCCTAATCCCTATAAACTTCTGCATAAACCAAGTTTACGTTTCATTTTCAATTTTCTATTGGATCCCCCATAGTTGAGGTAATGTTCCTAGACATCCCTTACATGTAAACGTGACTTCTTTTTGGGAGGCTCCCGTATCAGAATCCCTAAACCCTAAACCCTAAACCCTAAACCCTCCCTCCCGGAGGCTCTGGCCCAGCGGGAGGGCCTTCCAGAGCCAGCTCCAGAGGCTACACGGAACCGTGAGGAGCCGATTGTTTTCTGGGTTGCTGTTAAGGAACTTAATTTAAGTTACCATATTGGTGGAACCATATTAATTACTATGTATACCCATTATGGTAAACTTTATTTAAGTTCCTTAACAGCAACCCAGTTTTTGATGGCTTTATGGGGGGCTCATCTAGAGGTCCTTTTAAAGAAGGGACCATTGGGAATACATTTCTTTTTACTACATTATGGCCCTGGTGAGGACTGGTAATTTGATCAACTACCGTAGGGTTTTTGTGATGCTCATCTGTGAGTATACATATATTTGATCTCTAAGGGCCCCCTGTTTTGAGAAACTTCCATGTCACGGCCTTTTTGGGATGATCCTAGGAAGGCGATTACGTTTTTTTGGGGGGCGAAGGGGGACCAGAGTTCTGAGAAACATTAGTGTATCTGGTTTCAGAAATTCAAGGGGATACAGTGGCTCAAGAGGGGCTACGTGGGGATGCCTAGCAATTGTGTAGGGATATCTAGGGGTTTAGGGTTTGGTGTGGGCTCTAGCTGGGGAACCCTAAACCCTAAGCCCCCAACCTTAAACCTTAGACCCCAAACCTTAATCTTTAAACCCTAAACCCCAGGCCCCAAGCTCTAAACCGAAACTCATGGCTGCCCACCTTCGATGGTGGGCGGCGCTTAAGTTTCTCGACATCGATGGCGCAGGTCGATCAAGCATGCTCGCCTGCCTTCCTACAGCCAGGGGTACGGTAGCACCCACGAGAGGCCATGTGCCTCCAGGCCTTTCGGAAGCCAGAAGCTTGGCTATAGAAATGTGTGGTGTTGTTGACCAACATGGACCCTACTGAGTTTAGGTCCTAAACCCGAATAGGAATAGGTTTGGGTGGTTTGGCCGCCTGGGACGGCGTGGGGTGGGTGAATGTGTTAGATGGCCAGCTGCGGTAAGGCCAAAGCAGCATGTCGCACGGCACGACATGCTCGAAGTGACCTTGTGGCATGACTATCTGTGCTTCAGCGCTATATCACGGCAAACCCTAAGCCCTAAGGCCTAAACTCTAAACCCTAAACAACACCTAAGCCCCGTATGTCTGACAATCCCCGACGTCAGGACTGTTGTGCTCTTAAAGACTGTTGCTAGGTGCAGGGAGTAATTACCCAAGTGTAGGGTTTGGGGCTTACCACATATGTGCACATGCACAGATATGCATATATATATATACACATACAAATATATTTTCATGTATCTACATGTGGAGCATAGTTGGCATTCGCGGCGAGGGTGGTTGTCACTATCAGGTGGACAGGGCTATTGGTTTTGAAATTGATTGTGTTAATGTTCCACTGACAGGTCTCGGGTTCGAGGTCTTGAAGTCCGTAGTGTTGAAGGTCTATGGGCCAGAGTATAAGGTCTATGGTTTCGGGCATCGGGAGTGGAGTCATGGCAATGTCATGGTGAATATGCAGCTGCGCAAACTACTCAGGCCTAAGCCCTGACGAGCTCAATAGTCCGTAGTAAGGCCTTGATTTGTGGCATGCCCACATACTGCATGGGGCCCATATTAGCCCGATGATAGAGGCCCAAGGCTTAGGATTTACCAGGACCTCGCAAATAACATCAGCCCATCTACCTCTAATTTATGGCTGTAATTTCAATTGTTATGGGCAGCTTGGAGGTGCATCAGGCTTCAGGGCCGGGTTCTGCTTACATGAAGCCCCCTTGCAATGAGACCCCCAACAAAAACTCATGTTGATGTTGTTTGTCGGTTTTGTCGCTTATGGAGTTTCTGTCGTCCTGCCGGCAGCCATTGTTACAATTGTTGTGGTGTTGCTTCAGATGATTAAAGGCTTAAGATTGCCTGTAAAGGTACTTCAGTTTGTTTGTCGGATTTTTTAGCATGCTTCCATCGAGTTTGGGGAGCATCTTGAACTCAAGCCTCGCGTCCTAATCCTGAAACGTATAGGGCTTCGACCTGGAGAGACCTAATGATTAATAGCTAGATTTGCGCGGTCCGACGTTAGTTCCTCACATTTTGCTTTGGTACAAGGCATGCTGTGGTCTTCTCGCGTCCATTGCAACAGCCAGACATTGTGTTTGTTGTCCCAGCCGTAACTTGCCGTTTCCGCAGCCGCTGGCACGGCTGGCCACCACCAGCCTCGACCACAAGGGATGGCCATGGAAAGCCAGGAATGCAAGCCTTAACCTGAATCGGGGGTTGATGTGCAATATTGGCGCTGGTCCCATCTTTTTGTGCGAGAGAATACACCTTTTTTCGGTACAAACATGGACAAGTGGACATACTCTAGCACGCATCCAGCTCAATGCGCAGACTTCCCCAATATCAACCTTATAGAAGCGTGAAGCAAAAACGCCGGCGGCAAAGAAGGTGCAATGGCCAAGCTATGAGGGCCCAACAAGCAGCAGCAGAGACAGCAACATACGAAAAAAAATAACTAGAGACGAATAACTATGGTTCGAAACACAAGTACTACCCATAAACCATAAATCCGAAACCCGAAACAAAAGTAGGAACTCCTTTGAAAGCATACAGCCTTTGGCACGCTGGCAGTCGAAAGGGGCCGCAGCTTGGATGCAAAAGCTGCGCAGGGTTCTATTGGCGGGTTTACGGCTGAGGGTTTTATGGTCTGGGTTTTGGGCTTTTGAGTTTAGGGTTTGTTCTCCTACAATGGGGGGTTGTAGGGTATGGTTGTGGGCTTAAGCCTCGTAGGGTAGGTATAATGGGCTGAAGGGCTACTGTAGGATGTTGTTTTGCGAAGCTTTGCTTAAGATTGAGTCTCAATTGCTGTAACCATGCACTATGAAGGGTTAAAATACATAGAAGTTGCCCAAGACGGCAGCTACTTCATATGCCCCTCCTAACCGGAAAGACCCTTTTAGTTCAAGAGCCTTCCATACGTGCCAAGGCTTACAATCTATAAAATCGTCTTTTTACACCCTAGGTCAAGAAGTTTGGGTTTTGGTATGCATGGCTTTGTTGGGTGTAGATTTGGTTCCTCAGGAAGGTTGGTGAATTATGGTCCCTTTTTGGATCCCTATTATAGTACGGCACCTAATATTTAGGGTACCCAAAAAGGGACCATAATTTTGACAACCACCCACATCTTTGGTGTCCCTTTGGGGCGACCAGGAAGATAAATCCTCCCCAACAGCTACCGCGAAAGGATGGGTGGCATGCTGCGGCCGCAACGTGCGGAGGCTGAGGACCCAGGCGCCTCGGGGAGCTGTGGAGGACTCGAGGCTTCAGGGACTGCTTGGAATTCATAGTAGAAGTTGAAGCAGAAGGGCAAAGCAGCAAGTTTGACAGTCATAGCAGGGGAGGCTGCGATGAGGAGAAGGAGGAGGAGTGATGGTGGTGGTGATGGTGGTGGTGATGGTGGTGGCGGCGGTGGCGGCAGTTGCGACGGTGGGGTGCTAGTAGTGGTGATGTTGGTGCGGATGAGGGGCGGCGGTGGTCCTCGTTCGGCTCAAGCGCCGAAGGTGCTTCTGAGCCTTATCTCCCTATTGCTGTTTTGCCAGGTTACCGAAATATGAGCGAGCCGCGGGTGCCAGGCGGCAGGATATTTTCCGTCTTCTGGCATTTTCTCACCATGATCTTACTCTAGGTGTCCTAGAGGTCTTGCAGTTGTGCGAGTCAATCCAGAGGCTAAAGATCCTGAGTGGTAGATGCAGACTAGAAGCAAATCTCTTGTCAGATTCATGCTGGGGTTGTTCTTGATATGTAGGGAACCTGCGTGGTCGCGCTCGTGCACTGCCTGACATTTTCGGACTGGATGACCATCGGAAACATGGAATAGCTGTATTCCTTGTGTTTTAGGCCCTCCCCCTCCCTCAACAAAATCCAGACTGAGAAATCCTCTTATAGTAGCAGCGCCTGTAGAACCCAGCGAACATCGCTCGTACACGCTGTGACCCTCTCATTTGGGTTGCTGTCAGGACCTAACACCATACACAGGAAATCCTATCATGTAGTATATACCCATATTATGGTAGCTCAAACCTTAAAACCTCAACCCTATGTATCCATATTATGGTAACTTGATTTAAGTTCCTTAAAAGCAACCCAGTCATAGAAGGAGCAACAACAGCAACTGCCAGCATCGACGCGGTAATTAAGGGCGTTTCCCTAAACATCTTGAAGCCCTACCTTTCAAAGGTTTAGGTTTTAAGCTTTAGGGTTCAGAGTTTCGGGTCTAAGGTTTAGGTTTTTGGGTTTAGGGTTGAGGGTTTCGGGTCTAGGGTTTAGGTTTTACGGTTTAGGGTTCCGGGTCTAGGGTTTAGGGTGTAGGCTTTAGGGTTCAGGGTTTGGGGTCTAGGTTTAGGGTCTAGGGTCTGGGGTTGGCTTAAATCATGCCGCGATCCCGAAGCCCTAAAGTCCCCGTCTTATGCACGTGATCAACAGGAAACGGTGGTTGGCTTCGTTCAGGGAGCGGGTGTAGCACATCTTGAACATTGAATTCTGAACCCTAGTGCCCAAAAACTTAAACCTTAAACCAAACCCCACAACCATGGACCCAAAACCCCAAACCCTCAACCTAAACCCCAAAACCCGAAACTGCAACCCAAAAACCCCAAGCCCCAAACCCTGAACCCTAGACCTTAATCCCAGAACTTCATGCCTCAGAGCTGCCTTGCCTTGAGGCATTGCCGCAGGGGCAGCGCTGGCGAGCCTGTTTTGGCTGCCTGTGTTTCAGACTCAGTGTTGAATACTATAGGGTTTCGGGCTTAAACTCAGTGTTGAATACTATAAGGCTAAAATAATTCTCAATACAGGGGATATATTATACAGGATTTATAGTTTAGGTTTTGGGGATAATGGAGAATTCGAATTGAACCGAAGACGTGGGATGCAAAGCCTGACTTTCAGCCTCGTAGCTCGGCAAAACTCTTGCTGAAAAACTCTTGCTGAGCATATTAGTAATGACAATAACAATACTGATATTAATAGTACGAATAACAATAATGCTAGCAGCATAAATCCTACACTGATCTTCCAGACCCGAAACCTCGTTCAGAAAATGTGGCCTGCATAATACAACCCCTACTATAACCCCTAGTATACTCCGAAGATAACCCCTAATATAACCCGAATACAATCCCAATGTAACCCCAATATAACCTCCTAGGTTTCTGTGCCTGGGGCATCGCAGCCTCTTGAAAGCACCGGCTTCTGTAGCATCCCTGGCCAGCGGTGCTGGAAAGGCTGCCGAGAACGATAGGCTGGAGTCTTTTTTTTTTTTTTTTTTTTNNTGGAAAAGAAAATGCAAACTTCTACAATGGGGTTATATAAGGTTTAGGGTTTGGGAGAATGGAAAATAACATGGAAAGTACTATAGTGCATTGGGTTATATTGGGGGGTTTGCCGCAACAGCCTTTCTTCCAGAAGTAGGGGCCATATTGGTGCCCTCCATTTCTGGAAGCCCCATGTGGATTTTTTGCCTAAGATTCTGGAACAGGTGATGTAGGCCTTTACCCTCTCTTTGCCGGCCTAACTCTAAGTTCCCCTCAAGTGAGCATCAGTACGTCGACCCGCAGCCACATAGGAATTGATGGCTCTAACCCCATCATCCCCGTCATTCCTTCATTGTGGGTGTCTCGGGTCTCCAAACGTTGCGCCCAAAGCCCCGAACCACTACAATCTAAACTCTCAGCCAGCCCTGAATCCTGAGCCAGAGACCATCCTAAGCCCCTCAACCCTAAACCCCTGAACCCTATATCCTTAACCTGAAGCTCCTAGCTTGGTGAGTTGTTAGGATGTCCTGAAGTCTCCAGGCCAGTCATTGCAATTCTGGCCAGCGACTGCGGTATTCTTTTAAACTGCAGCTCCTACATCCCTGCGTCATATGCCCCTAGACTGATATTGATGTAGAATTTCTACTGCAAAATGGGGATTTCAGATGTGTTTATCTGCACGTTCCTTTTTGGAGTCTCGGTGTTGGAAAGCCCTCGTGTGGACTTTCATTTGCTGGTTCCAAGATTTGGGGGTTATGATGGTTATGCTAGGGAGCGCTCGTCTTACGACGGCCGTGTCGATGTCCTTGGTAGTCTGTTACTCTTCTTGTGGGAGAGCTGTTCCGAAATTATCATTGTTTAATTTGAGGGTGTACAGTGGGAGATTATTTGTGGAAAGTACCGATATTTCATGAGGGTTCAATAGAAGGACCACAATTTTAGAGGAATACCCCTATGTCAGATTGGAGCAGGAAACTCGCATACGACGGATTTAGGATCCCAGGTCGCCAGAGGTAGCTGCAATGGTTCCGCTCATTTTTTCCTGAGGCGGCTGTGTCCATGTTCTAAAAAGCAACCACAATGTTCTTAAAGTTTATAGGCCTAACCCGAGGTAATGGCCGGCATAACAAAGCTTGAACAAGGCTCAGGCTGTGTCACGATATGAGGGCTGATCCTAAGTAAAGACTTGAATCCTGTCACCGCAACACCCGACTCGCAAAACCTACACCCCGGACCCCTGGGTGGAAATCGTCAAGTAGTAGTAGTAGGCGTAGTAGTAGTAGTCGTCGTCGTTGTCGAATTTAGTATATGGCGGGTTCTATCTGCTGGATCCTTCCAGGGCTCTGGGTTGCGCCTTCTCGCGAACTTTGGAGGTTTAATGGTTTAAGGGCCATCCAATGCCCTCCTGTTTATGGGTTAAGGTTTAGGGTTTAGTAAGGTGTATACAGTCGTTTAATGTTCCACTTAAGCTTTCTACGAAGCCGACATGGCTAGTACCGAGCTCCGGATTCCTGAGACCCTTAGTGCCCAATCGAAGTCCAACTACGATTGCAATGGCCGCTTTCCACTCTACTGCTTAGTGCTACCAGCCACATGGCAATGGTGCTCCTTGCATCCTTAGCAACAACTTCAGTGGCCGTTTGTGCTCTTCTTCGCTTCTGCCCCCGCCCGAAGCCCTGTAGAACCCCCCCCTAAACTCTAAACTCTGAACCCAAAACCTGTATAACCCTTTCTAGTAGTTTTCATGTTTTTTCCATCATCCCTATATAACCCCAATATATTATACCCCTATATAACCCTAGAATATAGTAGTTTCCATTTCCTTTTCCATTCTCCCTATATAACCCCAAAATATTATACCCCTATATAGCCCTATTACAATGTAGTAGTTTCCAGTTTCTTTTCCATTATCCTTATATAACCCCAAAATAATATACCCTGATATAACCCTATTATAATGTAGTAGTTTCCATTTTCTTTTCCATTATCTTATATAACCCCCAAATAATATATCCCTATATAACCCTATTATACAAGGTAGTTTCCATTTCTTTTCCATTGTCCCTATATAACCCCTATATAATAGACCCCTATATAATCCTTCAATATAGTAGTTTCCATTTTCTTTTCCAGTATCCCTATATAATCCCTATATAATATACCCCTATATAACCGTATAATATAGTAATTTCCTTAGTCTTTTCCATTCTACCTATCACACAACCCTAAACCCTAAACCTTAAACCCTAAACCCTAAACCCTACATAATATATTCCTACGTGAGGTGCACTTGCTGGAGCAAGGCGGAGCCCAGGTGGTGCCTCTTTATCCCGGAATGCCAGTGCCGGCCCCAGCACTTCTTCAGGGGTTTAGGGGTATATTTTGGGGTTATATAGGGATAATGGAAAAGGAAATGGAAACTACTACAATGGGGTTATATAGGGTTTAGGGTTTAGGGTTGGGGCTATATAGGGATAATCGAAAAGGAAATGGAAACTACACTATTCTAGGGGTATGTAGGGGTATAATATATTGGGGTTATATAGGGATGATGGAAAAGAACATGGAAACTACAATGGGTTATGCAGGTTTAGGGCTTAGAGTTTAGGGTTTAGGGGGCATACCTTCCCCCACCCGCACGGAAGCCCAGGACACATCCTTAGAAAAGGGAAGTAGTCTATGTAGATCTGCTTCTGGGATTCCACTCTGGTGTGGGGAGGGCTGGACTACTTAGTTTATAAACCCTAAATACCTTAAACCCTAAACCCCAATATGACCGCAATATAACCCCCAATATTGAGAATTATAATCCCCAAAATACTACACCCTTATTTACCCTCCTAGTGCATAACTGCCCACCGAACACGTACTTAGCCCTGCGCAGGGATTTTTCCAAGCAAGAAAGACTGATCGGGTCCGACCTACAAGACTGTAGCTGCAGGCTTCCCGATTTTTATGCTCCAGGGTAAGTCCTCAAGTGGCAGGTAGGTGCAGGACAAGGATACGGGCACAGGGGGCCCACATGCTTAGGGTGGAGGGTTTGAGGCATCTAGGTTCATGGGTCCTTCCTCCCTACAGCCACCGGCGGTCAGTATGAGTATAGGGTGGACAACTTTTTCCAAGGCTAGGCCAGGGAAGTATGGTGAGAATTGTCGGGATTTCGGGGATCTGGACCTTGGTAGTCTTCCTGTTCTTCATTTTGCTGCGAAAGCAGGTCTTTATCGCAAGGTTGAACTTGCTTCATGGGGCTTGGGCATTTTGGGATTAGGGGTAAGGGTTAAGTGGTTTCTAAAATGTTTTTGCTAGGTTGGAGTCATGCGATACCTTCCTGGAACCTGTGCATATGCCACGATTTGGGTAAGGACGCCGAATTTGACTACGTACTTTCACGCGTCAATGGCGCGATGACGATTGGAGGCCTACATGGTAGTCTCCCCAAATAGGGGGACCCCAATCTAGATCCCAAAATATTCTAATCCCTGTTATAAGGACCCCCAAAACAGTACCCTTGATTTTGGGAAGCCCTAAACCCACAAGCCCTTATGTAACCACAGTTTGCGTTTTGTTTTCCATTTTCTCCTCCATTATTGGTGATAATCTTCCTTAATTTTGCGATACCTAAACCAGGTCTTGGGACTTATTTCCAGCGTTTAGGCTTCATAGCTTCGAGGTGCACTTCTGGCAAATACTGCCGGTTCTGAGAGAGTCTCGAGCAGTTGCCATTTGCCGAAGTATTTTGAGGTAGTTTCCGTTTCCACCTACAAGATGAACTCCGCCCTAGCAATCCTCATCTCAACTCCTGCGACAAGTTTTTGGCTTACATTCTTGAGTTTCTATTGCCTAGGTGAGTGTGAGGAGGTAAATTGCTGCATCGGGTTTCATCCTTCAGCAACTGTCACTGACTCATTTTCGTATTTCAGCCAGGAGGAAGCATGCTCCTGACAGAGCTGCACTTAAACAAAACAAATCCAGCACTTCTCTAAGCTTCCAAGCTCAGTAGCCAAAGACTTATAGTTTCTTGGTAGGGAGGAAAAGACAAAAGAAATCTAGCAGTTGGACTAGGGGGGGTTACATAGGGGCTGCTATAGGAATCCGTTCCTGCGTTCCCTACAGACAACCAGCCAGCAAGAAACAACTTTCAAATGTCTGTGCAGGTTTCTTCAAAATGCACGGCATCGCAGAGAAGCACACCCGGAAGTTGTACGACCACGTGCCCTGCCGTGGACCAGTATGCGCATTTTATATTGCGAAGGTACTGTCATTTTAGCTTGATTTGGGAGGCATACAGGTGTCTGCTACAGGTGCCTGCCTTTGAATCTAAATCATACAACGCTGGCCTGACCGGCCTGGCCCTCCCCGGAGATTTATATAAGATGCCGTACTGCTCCTTGGTTGAGGGGTGGCGCAAGCGCACAAGAGCTTTGAAGCTCAAGCCCGGAAGCCGCCTCAATGCAGGCAAAACCCCCCAACTCCCACCAAGCCCCCCACCCTAGACCATCAAACCACTGAATTCCACACCCCAACCCCTAAGCCTGTAACAAAACCTCACCAGTACTAAGGTACTTGAGCTGGCAAAGACCGGCGAGGTCTTTCCCCTTTGGGCCACTTGTGCCCCCCGACTGAGCTAGGTTCTAGCATCCAGGGTCTAGGTCTGGTGATCCATTCCCCGATGCCTTCAAATGTTGGGCTCGGGGATGTCTTTGCAGTTCACAATAGGGTTTAGGGTTTTGGGTTTAGGGTTTTGGGTGTCGGCGGAGTAGATGTGCATTGGATACTGCCCTCATTCATTGACAGTTGAAGAATATATAAAATACAACAGTTTCGAGCCCTTAGTATGACCCCTATTATTGACTGTAAATGGGTGGGGGCAGGACCCAAGATGTGCACAGGGTTGTGGCAGTTCCAGTTGAGCCTCTTGACTTTTGAGCCGGTCAAGCGTTAAGCAGATTTCGGGATGCATGAAGGAATTCCCTAGCTAATTTTTCAGGCCACGGACTTCGAAACCAAAGAACCTGAAACGTGTTTCTCATGTTCTTGATGAACTTCGTAAGGCTTTTGCAATTATCAGGGGTATGTTTCTTGCCAGCACAAAACACAGAAAGTATCGTAGACAGCTTGTGTTGGTGTGGGCCCTTGAACGGTTTGGGTGAAAGATTGCGGCCCGCTGCCTATTCTGTGGGTTGAAAAGTTGTGGCTGTATTCCAGATGCAGGATGTATAGGTCTAGCTAGAGGATAAAAGTTTGCTACAAGCATCTGAGCATCTGCAGGTTCCTTAAGGGCTGAGTTTCTTCATTTGTCGCCCTCCCCACTCTGAAGTAGAGGTTCTTGGAAGGGTTAACCAATTATAGCCACAGTTTGATCATTTTACACAGCAACCGGGGTATCATCGTATGACATGTCAAGACACAGTGCATCGTAGCAATCCATAGGACTTCCCAAACGCATAGTATGTTGATGCAATTTAATCTTAGTATAGGGTTTAGGGTTTAGGGTTTAGGGTGTAGACAGAATACTTGTTTTGCCAGTTAACTCCGCAGCATGGGTCGTAGTTCAAATGTGGAGCCCTGGTACAACCCACCATACAGCCCGAGCACGAAGTTCCTGCATCCTGATCCTTGCCCACCATCCCATACGGACTCAAAGATGTTGCTTTGTAGGAGGGAGCTTTCGCTTGCCCCAAGCCTTGCACGTACGATTTATCTAGACCCTGAAATTCTGCATCAACAGGCTGTAGCAGCAGGTCACCCACTTGGACAGATGAGAGGAATGTACACATGCACACGCGCACAAAAAAGTATATACATATATGCGCGTGTTAGTAGTCTGAGTTATGCAAGGGATATGAATCATACACCAGAGAACTTCAATGTTGAGGTCGGCATCCATGACGTGGCCCAGATGGCCACTGGCGCGGTGTATGGCGAGTTCCTAAATAGTGGACTGGCCTGATCTTGGGGTTTCCCAAAATTGGGCGTTGATTCTAGTATTTTGGGGCCTACATTGGGGTCTCCTTATTTAGGCAAGCTACCCATCTAGCAGTTGTGCAACAACACGGCTTTAGGCTTTAAGTGTTTAGGGTTTGGGGAGTTTAGGGTCTAGTGTCCAGAGTATGAAACCTGACACTGTGAACGGTAGGATCCTCAACTCGTGGACCAAGAGGTATAGATTAGCTGGACCCCCCACCCAGTAATAGTGACTATAAGGGATGATAGGGATTATATTCGGGTCCTCTTAATTGCTATTATACCACTATTACAGGGTGGGGGGTCCTCCTAAGGTATAGAAAGTTCAGCCTGATCTAGAAGATTAAGAATGTCCCAATATATATTCCTATTATAATGTAGTAGTTTCCGAAATCCTTTCCATTATCCCTAAACCCTAAACCCTATATCACGCCATCATAATAGCTTCCATTTTCTGTTACATTACCCCTATGTAACCCCAGTGGTCCCATTATAGAATAAAAGGGAGGGGCTCAATCCTATCCCTCAGGTTCTCAAACTTATCCCCCTGGACTCCTCCAGAAGGGTTTAGGGTCGAGGGCTTAGGGTTTAAGGTTTGGGGTTTAGGTTTTGAGGTTTATGGTGTAGGGCTTAAGGGCTGTTAGCATTCCTTGTCTGTCCTGATATGTCCCCCAGAAGTTTTGATGAGTCAAGTGTAGTCCCTGGGATGAGATTTATGGAAGGAAGCCCTGATCTAGGTTTAAAACACCAAATGCCTCTTCTGTTTAGGGTTTAGGGTTTAGGGTTCAGAGCTCCAGTTGTTCGTCCGTCTTTTCTGGCCCTGGGGCTCGGACGAAGATGTCTGATAGTTCCCCAGAATAGGGGACCCACATATAGACCCCAATATGCCATGACCCTTATTATGGGGACCCCCAGAAAGGTACCCCTAATTTTGGGAAACCCCCTATGTGGCTGGTTTTACTGTACTTTCCCAGAATTCTAGGTAATCGTTTGAACATTGGCTTTTGCAGGATCTTCGCTGGTACGTGTTAGCTAACTACCTGGTGAAGCCATAAGAACCCAGTGCGTCGCTGGTCTTCAAAGCCCTGTGCATGAAACGACAGTTTGGGGAACCCACTAAGCGAGGGTTTCCATAAATAGGTGGCCCAGTCTATAGTCCCCCTTAAGTAGATAGAATACAGCTTTGGGTATTTTATGATAAGATCCCCATATACTCCATATTCTAGCTACTTACGGGTGCCCAATCTAGACCCTCATTTTCCATAATCTCAATCCTAGGGACTCCCATGAAGGATTTCTTGATGTCGGAAACCAACCCTACACCCTAAACCCTAATTCCTAACCCCAGGAAACCTAGTAGATCTGGTTTGCGTTGAGGTAGGCCTGACGTGCACCTTCATTGTGCACACTTTGAACTTCGGGTTTAGGGTTTAGGGTAACCCTTCCGTATTCAATGCGTACGGTTCAGGGCTTGGGTTTTAATCATCCCAAATCTCCGAGGCTTGTAGTAGTCCCCTTATGAGTCCTGTAATTCCTATACATCCATGGTGCTTGTAAGGGAACCCCTGGTTTGAGAAATTGTATGCTCCAATCCTTAAACCCCACACCTGAATCCTCAAACCGTCATCCCTAAACCCTACACCTAAATCCCTGAAGCATATTGACCTCTTCAGCCTAGGGACTTTTGCAGACAACCTTGCGCTGCCGCTGCATCTGACGGGAAAGGCACAGGATTTGGATCTTAAGGGTGTAGGGTCGCCCTCAAGCAGGAGCAGGGCAGTGGATCCCTGTGCAATCTTCACATACGCCCCCATCAAAGCACTGGAAGGGCACCGACCCTACAACTACAACATTCCTCACAAAGGTTACGACCCATGACTCAGCCAAGTCTTGAAGACGTTGCCGGGTTTGCTTGTCTGCAAAAGAAGGGGAGCACCAAACCTTCGTGAGATGGGTGTGGATCGAAATGCTGGCAGTTCAAGGCCCTCCCAAAGGTTCCCTCAATCCTGCACCCCAAATGGGTCTAGAGTCTAAGCTCCGTAAAGGAAGGTTATATAGGGATCAGGAAGGAGACTGTGATAGGGGTCATTAAAGGGGATGCTAGGAGCTTAGAATGGCTCAAATATTGTGGTTTGCACGAGGTCCTTCCCATCGGGTTGTGGATCTATATGTAGATACATATGTCCACCTTGAGAAAAGGGGGCCCAAATACACACTTCACATGGGAAGACCCCATTAAAGCGAATTGCATGCACTGTCTGGAAGCTACAGGTACTGTGTGATCTTCTTACCCCTTAACAGCCTTGTCGTAGCCTGGAAATAAATCCCGGCATGAACGTCCTGGATTTGCAAAGAGGAGACTCCATTTTCGAAAGCTCTCCCTAGCCTTGACAAGTTCAGTAGAGCCTGTGGTTTGGTCCCTACTAGGGCAGATAGGTGTACCTATGTCTGCTATGAAGGAGCCTGGCGAGAGCCTAAGGTCGACGACCAGCCCAACTCGGTCGACATTGCGTTTGAAATTGAGGCAGGCTCTTCCAACGAAGAGGAAGCCGACTTTAGTCACTTCCTTAAGTCCTGCTTCGTGAAGGATCCGTCAGTTACCTCCGGCCACACGGAGGAAAGGTCCGTTGAAGACTATACCGATATCGCCCATGCGCTCTCTACGCGTAAGGTTACAGAGCATGCATGGAGACCTGTTGTAGATGAGGCCCTCCTAAAGTTCTTGGACTCTACTGCAATCCACAAGAAGGGATGTTTCCCCTTCCTGAATGCACAGGCTCAGGTGACCCATAGAGCTAAGGCTCTTAAGCCAATGCACGCCCCAGCTTTGGTCTAGAGACCGCGGGGAAAGGGAACAGCCACGTCGGGCAATGATCAGAGTCCGCGTGCGATGTGCATTGGTCAGTGTCGTTGGCCAGACAGTGGAGATTTATTTTGGACCCTGTCTTTATGACATGGTGTGCCCACTCTGACAGGGTTTTCTCAGATTGCAGGGGAGGCCAAATAGCACCAGTAGTGGTTGTAGTAGTAGTAGTAGTAGGAGTAGTAGGAGTAGTAGTAGGAGTAGTAGTAGGAGTAGTAGTAGGAGGAGTAGTAGTAGTAGTAGTAGTACTTAAAAGGAGTAGTAGTAGTACACCCTTAATACAGAACCCTTTAAAACCAGAACCCATCAATCCCTGCCCCCCGTCAAGACCTATACCCTATGCCAATGCCTGAGGCGGAGAGGCACCTCTTCGATCCGACTCTGTTTCCAGGACAGGCCTTCTGACATGTAGGGTTTAGGGTTTAGGGCTAGGTAGTGTCCATGACAACTAAAGTAGTCACAGTCATAACCTTTGCAGGAATGGTACGCAAACATTGGTCATGAGATTCCCCATTTCAAACGACTGAGACTGCAAGCGGGATTGAGCCAGGGCTTGGTGCTTCATATTGGGAGAATGGGAAAGAAAATGGAAAGAACTATCGTGTAATAGGGTTTATATTGGGATAATGGAAAATAGAATGGAAACTACTGTAGTGTAATAGGATATATATTGGGATAATGGAAAAGAAAATGAAAATTACTATACTTACGCTCTTGCCCCATCTGGAGATGCGTGAAGTTGTTGGGCTCCCACTTCCTTTGAATGAAATGCATTAGCCTGACATGTGGTATTCTTTTCCAGCAACCTCTGGTCAGGGAAACGTGTAGGAAGCGAATCCTCGATCAGAGTTGTTGGCCCGGGAGGCCTTCTATTTACTATGGGGCCTGTGTTCCGTAGGAAATCTCCATAATGTGATGGGTTCCCCTACTACCCCCTCCTATACTAACCACGCCAGGGAAGGTTCTTGCTGAGTTTGCTTTTGTTAAAGCTAATTGGTGGTTTTCGTCAATAGGGGATCCCAATATAGACCCCAAAATACTATATTCCTTATAGGGACCCCAATAATTTTGGGAAAACCCCAACTATTCATAAGTAACCTTAATTTAACGAGGGTGCAGTATAGAGGGGGGAAGATGCGAAGTCAGGAGGATCCTTGTAGACTCATTTCTATTGCGACTTTCATAACCATTGTGAGTATGATTATTATTAATGCTTTTCTCAGTACTATTGCTATTTCAACAATTGTTACTATCATTGCTAGGATTTTCGTATTATTTTAATATCATTACCCTTATTGTTGTTATTATTATTGCTTTTGTGATTTTCTGTTATCAATATGTCTTGTATTGTTGTTTTTGTTCTGACCTTTTGAGAGAGCCCTGCAACTTGAGATTCGCCGCCTTCTGGGCCATGGCCCTTCCCTGTCGGTTGCTGCAAGTGTTAAAGTTGTAGGGAATGAAAGAGGACGTGAAAACTATTTTCCCAGTGGGGATTAACAGCGTTTAGGGTTCAGGGTTTAGGATTTAGGGTTTAGGGCATTTATTCCGTGTCCGGCAATCGCTGCTGACACCAATGAGCTGCAGGATCCACGACTTATCGCCAGTGGCTTCAAGAGGCGCCACTGACCTTCCACCACCACCTCTGGGGCATCTTCCCAGAGACCTTCGAGAGGTTCAAGGCAAGGGGGGTGTGCAAGGGTGGCAGATGATGGCTGCAGAAACATACAGGGTTTTGGGGGGTTTCCCAAAATTAGTGGTATCATTTTGAGAGTCCTTATATTTTGGGGTCTATATTGCCCCTCCCCTCTATTATGGAAAGTACTGTTTGAGGTTTGTTTGAAGTTCAAGTTTCAAGGTTTGGGGCTGAGAGTGTACGAGGCTTGACGTCAGACCGCCTTTTGTGGGCTTCCTTCTCTTCGAGTGTAAGGAAGAACAAAAATAGACACTCACACCCCATACCCTCAACCCAAGAATCTTAGACGGAAGAACACCATTTTCCGCTACACAAGTATATGGTAGTTTCCTTAAATAGGGGAACCCCAATATAGACCCAAAATAATATGGCCCTTACTATGGGAGCCCCCCAAAGAGGTACCCCTAATGTTCGAAAATCCTAAACCTTATATGGCTCTATGTACCCCTACATAACCCCATATAAACCCTATGAGTTTATAACCCCTATAAGTTCCAATGACCCTAAACCCTATACCGCCCAGAAGCCAGCCTGACTTTGGCAGAGGCTTTGCGCGACAAGTTTGATATCGTTGCAACGGCTGTGGACCGCAAGGGGCAGGAGTTGCCGTGCGCGGAAGGTAGTAACGATCTTGTAGTAACATTCATTATTGTATGAATAGCATTGTTAATTGTAGTAATATAGCGTGGGGCTCTAGGGTGTAGGTTTAATGGGGCAAAATGCTACGTTTTTGAGGTCGCCTCTGAAACCCTGACTCGAAATCGGAAACCTCAAGCCATCTTAAACCTTAAATGGTAGGTTCCCAAACCCAAAGTAGACCCCCCGCAAACTATGATCCTTACCATGGCGACCCCTGCAAAAAAGGTACCCCTAATTATGGGAAACCTCTAAATCACGAAAAAGACTCCGTGGAAAAGAACCGTCCCAACAAAGAGTAAAACTTGGGTACTGCCCCAGTCTATATTAGGGATCGTACCCAAAGTAAAACTGTAAAGCGGAGACCCTAAACCCTAAACCATAAGCCCTAAACCGCGTAAAGCGGAGAGGAGTTCGTTGCGCTGTTCCAAGGTCGCGGCTGGGACTGCTATCAATCACTTAGGAATAGGTTTAGGGTTTAGGGTTAGGAATAGGGCTGGAGATTGGGAGAAAGGGTTCACTGGGTTGCCTTTAAGGAACTTAAACTAAGCTACCATAATGGGTGTATATATATATATATATCTGGTAATGAATATGGTTTTCCCAATATAGTGACTCAAGTTAAGTTCCCTAAGAACAACCCAGTTTAGGGTTCAGGGCTGGAGACTCAGGGCTGCTTGAAAGGGGTTACCACAGAGAGCTGAGGGGTTTAGGGTTTAGGGTTTGCAGGGCTTTAATACTTCCGAATTGTATGGACGAGAAAGCGGAAATCAAACGGATTTGTTTTTTTCTACAGATGTTTTGGATATGTAGGAGTTTAGAGTGTAGGGTTCTGAATCATTAGATTATTGCAGATTTTCATAATTTGAAGAGGTAGAGTTCTTTCATAATTCCTTTTCAGGTTCAGGGTTCGACAACCTTGTATTTTTGGGACATGTGCTAACGAGCAGGGCCTGCTGGAAGAGTCGGGCTCTACATTACAAGAGATATCAGGGTACCAAGGAGACTCATAACCTTAGCTCACTGCGCCCTAAACCCTCAACCCTGACCTCGACATCCGAAAGGAACGTGGCCCTATCAGAGGCCCCAAGTGCATTCCCTTGCTCTATACTACCCCCCCTAGGTTCCCCCTTAGTTAGCTTTAATTTAGGGCCAACCTAGGGGGGGGGTAGCCTAAAGCCTAAACCCTAAGTCCGAAACATCGAGCCCGAACCCCTAAGGCCTGAACTCCTAAGCCCGAAGCTTTGCTTCTCAGGGCCATTGAGCTGTTACTACTATTCCTACTATTAGTACAATTCTATTACTATTATTACAACTATTATTACTACTATTAGTATGACTACTATCATTATTATCACTATGAAGGCGATCCTGTGGAACGCCTGCTGCATTCTCCATCTCCTCCCAATTTCTCTTGGATCAGAAGTAGGCTTGGCTGCACATCTATTCCAAAATGCATGTCGATTCATCGTAATTTCTTCCTTAACTGCTGACCCAATCTAGATTCTCTGGCTGCCAGAAACTTGACGGTGCTGGCCCAGCAACTCAGATTCCAAACAAGTCTCTTCTACGAGCTTGAAGAACTACCGATACAATCCCCGAATCATCCTTGATTATCTATAGAATCTAAAGTAGACTGTAGACCCCAAACCCCAACCCTAAATCCTACACCCTAACCCGTGAACCCTAAGCCCTGAGCCCTAAGCCCTGAGCCCTAAACCCTGAACCCTAAGCCCTCAACCCTAAACCCTGAACCCCAAGCCCTATTCTAGTTATTTCAGCCCTTATGGCTGCCCACGTATACGGGCAATCTGGTTTGTCTGGTAGGGGTGGGTACCCGGCTGGAAGCTGACTTTCAGGGTTCAGGGTTTAGGGTTTTAGGGTTTAGGATTGTAGGGTTTTAGGGTTTAGGGTATATAGTGTTTAGGGTGAATAGGGTTTATACGGTTTTATGGGCAAGGGTTCAGGCTTTACGGTTTTGCATGTGTCGAGATAAGGCATTGGCCCCTAAGCCCCTAAGCTCCTAAGCCTCCAACCTAAACCCTAAGCCCTTAATCCGTCAATCCTAATTTCTAATGCCCGAACCCTTAAGCCCTTTACCCCAAGCCCTGAGCCTCAGACCTAAAGCCCAAAATTCCTCAAGCCCTAAACGCCTAAATCCCTATGTCCCGAATTGCCCTATACCCTCAAAAAGCCTGAAACCCAGTCATTGTAGAACTGGAGTAATAATCAAGCTACTAGTAGGAGTATAAAAGTATACTAATATGATGGTACAACACCATAGTATGATAGCATAGCAGTGTAATAGTGTTCTAGTGTTATAATATTACAGTACAATACTGGGTTGTTGTTAAGGAACTTAAATTAGGTCAGTATAATCATGAAATCCTACTATCCCTTATATACTCATATCGTGATAACTTAGTTTAAGTTCCTGAACAGCAACCCAGAAGATTACAACCTTAAGCCCAAAACCCTAAAGCTGAAATCCCAAACCCCAAACTGAACCCTAAACCCTAACCCTAAACCCTAATCCCCCAAATCCTAAGCTTTAAACCCTCAAGGTCAGCATCCAATTTTCGCTTCTGCATTTCATCCTGAGAAGCCCGCATTCGAGTGGGGTCTGCACAAAACGGGCTTGCTCCAGAACACCCAGAGCCTTACCCGTTTTTTGAGGTTTTGGGGTTTAGAGGGTTTACCCTAAACCCTAAACCCTTTTACCCTTTTAGGGCTTGGGGGGTTCAGGGCTTAGGGTTTGTGGCTTCGGGTGGAGTTTTGTGGAGAGTGTTGGGCTTCGAGATTTCAAGGGTTCATGGGCTGTACCCCTAAGGTCGTACCCCTAAAAGGTTTTCGCCAATATGGCCTTAATATAGCCCTTATATGAGCCAATGTAGTCCCCTAGAGTCTCTTAAAAAGATCCCAAAACCAAGGCGTACAACCCTAGGGGTAGAAGCCTGAAACCCTTGAGGGTTGGGGCGTCTTGTTGAGGGTCTTGGGTGAAGGGTTGAGGTTGGGCATTCTGGGTATGTGCTACGTTTGCCCTTGGCAAGTTTCGGGCATGAGGGGGAGATAGAATGTGGAGGGTGTAATTATATGATTTGGGGGTTCTATAGGGAGAATGGAAAAGAAAATCGAAACTACCATATGGTGGGTTAGGGGCCTAGAGGGTTTTGGGCCCTGTAGGAGGCTACCCTCTTCCCAACAGATGAAAAATAGGGGATACCGGGAACATATCAATGGGTCTGTCAAACTTCAGCTCCAACAAATGCATGACGGCACGGGGTCTCGGGTTTTTGAAGATAAGGGCTTTTAGTGTTCAAGCTCTTTTGTGCTCTCTTTCCAGGCAAATAGCCTCCGGAAGGAAGAAGAACGGCAACATTAACGAGAACGAGAAGGAGAATCCACAAATTGCAGTCCTGGCAGTCCTGACAAGGTCAACGCATATTTCGATCGGCTACCATCACATTTATTCCTACAGTTACAAAGACGCGATACAATACACCCCGGCAAGATGGATACTCCTTTCTGCACAGTAAATGCGGAAACGGACGAACGATTCAAGTAGAAGCCTGAATAGTTCATTGTGAACTCTTCCAGAACAACCTCTATGCATTAGCAACAGTAGTAGACTGTTCCCTCAACAATGGGCAGATCTCAAAAATGGGATCCCCTGCTGTAGCAGCCTTTTGATCGGGACCTGCCCAAAGGGGTACCCATAATGTCGAGAAACTGCCACCCAATCAGAGGAGGTGATGCTGTTGCTTCTAAAACATTTCCCATGACTGACGTACACTATCATGTAACAATGCTGCAGGTATAAGGTTCTGTAGGTGGTTTCGGATGTTAGTATCAACCCCAAACCCTAAACCC
>CAJNIZ010030001.1:243633-264425 GCA_905231905.1 Symbiodinium pilosum
AAACCCCTAAACCCCTAATCCCTGTAAGCGCCAGCCAAGGATCCCTCACTCGCGCGAGGTGCCCCTGGCAACAAGAAGTGGGAACTTCTTGGCTTAGGCTTATAGTCCCAATAAATCTGGGGAGGGTTAAAAGGGGAGTTACTAGGGAATAGGGAATTCTTTAGGTGACTCTTACAGGGGTTATTGAGTGGGATACTAGGAGGTTTAGGGTTTAGGGTTTAGGATTTAGGTATAAGGGAAAAGGAAATGGAAACTACTACAATGGGGTTATATAGGGTTTAGGGTTTAGGGTTGGGGTTTTATAGGGATAATGGAAAAGACAATGGAAACTACCATACTATAATAGGGTATATGTTGGGGGTTATAGTCCCAACTACGCAGATGGAAAATGAGGTATATGGGGATCTTATGATAATATACGCGAGGCCATATTCTATCTATCTAAGGGGGACTATACTTGGAGGGTCATGTGGACCTAGTAAGTACGTTAATAACGCCCATAAGCGATATCACCACACCAGTTATTCCTCTTATTAACCGACTTATTGAGTCCCCATGACCCTCCAAGTACGTAGTAACAACGGTATAATAGAAACACGTAGGGACCCTAGTATGCTTAGCATTTTCCCTTGCGGTCGCCATGGGGGGCGAGAGCCTAGGAACACTTTCCAGTGAAGCCTGCTGTAGTTTCCTGGGTGTTCTGGAAGCCAGACCCCTGATTAACAAGCCCCTTCCCTTTATAGGGATGATAATGGAGATCCTAATATTCAGGCCCTTGAAAGGAGGGGGTTTCTTAATCATAGGTCTACGCTACCACGTTCTTCAAAATCATGAGCTGGGTTTGATGGGCTTGCCCTAAAGTGTCATGCGATCCTAGCAGGGCCATGCAAAGACTCGTGTCTGCTGAAAGGAGGGGTTTGGGTTCAGTGTTCTAAGGTTAGAAGTATGGGCCCCTAATATGGGGCCTTGCGCTTTCCGGGGTATGTAATAGGTATACCAGGATCCCAGGGTTCAAGGCCCGTACTGGGTGCCCATGGTTTCAACCTTTGAAGTGTTAGCTTTGGGGAGGCCAGGCACGGCCGTTGCCAGGCTACTACCCTTTGTGGAGCACTTTTGGCAACAATCCCATGCAGAGCTTATCTGCATGTTGCACGGATTGAAGCGGAGGATTCTGGTGGTATCTTTTCGTACTTTGCATACTCCCGTTTTCAAGATACATATGTGGATGAAGCCTCTGCATGCAGACTCGGGTACTCAGAAATGGTTGAAGTCCGAGAACTTTCTGGAGAGTTGAGGCCTAAACCATTGCATGGTGTTGTAGCATCCTAAAGCAGCTGCCAACAATCGCTCAGGCGTTTCTGCATGAAAGCCTTTTCAAAACATTTCTTGGCTGGCACACAACTCCTGATTAAAGATCTTCCCCTTTCTGTTGCAGGCCCTTCATCTGGCTTGCCGTTAAGGAACAAATTAAGTTACCATGATGGGTATACATGTATATTTATGTATGTATAAACTGATATGGTTTCCCCAGTATAGTAGCTTGAACTATCTTCCTTAACAGCAACCCAGTCACGTCCTGGTGGAGGGTGGAAAAAGAGAAGCTTAGGCCATCCTCGTGAACCTGCATTTTGGTGCTGCCTTCGTCCAGCAGGCGCAGAAATTCCCCAGCCAAAGGTCAGAAAAGTGTAAGGTTCAGCTTTAAACCCTCAACCCTAAATAGTAGTTTCCATTTTCTTTTCCATTATCCCTATAACAATACCCGGGGTCCCCTTTTTCTTTTCCATGATCCCTATAATATTACCCAGGGTTTGCACTTTCTTTTCCATTATCCCTACATACCCCATATGATATACTAATATATTCCCATATTCCCTATATACCCTTTAGTGGTCATGAGGGTTCAGCCTGACGGGAGTTGGGGATGCGGCATGAGACAGGATAAACTGGTCTGGGCAAAGTTTTCTCGCTGTTTCACTAGAAGGGGTTTAGGGGTTTAGGGGTTTAGGGTTTAGGGGTTTAGGGTTTAGGGCTTGTAGGGCTTAGGCTTCCTTGCCACTTGACAAAATACCATGCTCCGCATTAGCCCCACAGACCAGCTTTCTCAGAAACGCCTGATCATCCTTAACCAATTTCCTCCTGTACATACCGCCCATATTCCTTGATTTTGGACATCTTTAAATCGTAGATCTGATCCTCTTAGATATTCATAGACCCGGTTTCAAAAAGAGACTCCTATACACCGTCTGTACCCTCCCTGTATAATCTCCTCTAGTCGTAGGGAGACTCAGATATGTAAGGGAGGGTTCAATTTTTTGCTATTCTGATTTTGGGTTGTTGGTCAGTGTATACAAAATTCCCTAAGCACATGCTTGGTGTCCCGCTTGCGGGACCTCAAAAACAAAATTATGGGCAATATAATGTAGATGCTTGGATAACTACCAATATTATGGTCTCTTTCAGTGAGCCCGAAATCCTAAGCCCTCCATACCGAACCTGCGCAGGCCCGGCAGAACTTCCGAAAGTTCGAGCCTGGAGAACTGCCAAGCCCCCAGGAGAGGGATTCGTTGCGGTCTGGCGCTTGCTGTTTTGGAGGGTCATGGGGACTTAGTAAGTAGGTTAACGACCCTTCAGTGGTTTACTGTGACTGAGGGTTTTAGGGTTTAGAGTTTAGGAGGGTTTAGGGTCAGGGGGACTTAGTAAGTAGGTTAAAAATCACTATTTTTCAAAATTCCCTCCACAACCTAAACCCCAAACCCTAAACGCTAAACCCCTATCAAAGCAGGCATTGGGTTGCAGGTTTGGAGCGTTGGATTGGGGGTTGTTGCCAAGGTTGAAGACTTTCCGCTGCACACATGAGCCATGTACTAGTCTAAACTCCTTCAAGGGGGTTATATAGGAATTTCAATACGGGAGTATTACAGCGTTATTTAGGAGGTACTAGGAGTTTAGACTATGGCTGGCATAGCTTAGGAAGAGCGGCTGCAAATAGAGTTAAAAGGTTTGGTGAAGACATTTGCAAAAGCACCTTAAACCGAATGCCTAATCGCTAATTCCCAAGCGCTGGGCAGATAGGTTTGGAAAAAAACAGAATCTTACTATTACTAGTACTATTACTCTTATTATTAATACTAATACTATTACTATTACTATGACTTTTACTATTACTATTACTATTACTATTACCCTCAACCCTTACCAGCATCAGGGCTTTGGAGTGCTAGCCCGGCCTGCCATAGGCCCAGACGTTTGATCTACAACCACCAGTTGTACTACACAGCCCGCTTCGCAGAGCTCATCCGCTACTTCGAAGAGAGCTACATCTTCTTCTAGATGGCGGACTGGCAGCAGGGTGTTGGGGTTTTGGATACATCGGTTTGCAAGAAATGCAAGGATGGAAGGGTCCCACTGCTTGGCTACTTCAAAAAATCTGAGTAAGGATTCAGGCTTAGATTGTCAGGTTAAGACTCTCGAGACATACATTTGTCTCGTTGACGAAACAGCCAGAGCCTTTTTGCATAGAGCAATCAAGGCACTGCCCGTGCCCAAAATTCTTTGGCATGTGCTTGAAATATTTCAGATCAAGGTTCTCTGCATGCCTTTCGGGTTTCGGGTTTAGGGGCATAATCTTGAGGTCCTAAACCCAAAGCCCTATCCCTAAACCTTTAATAATAGTTTCCATTTTCTTTTCCATTATCCCTATGTAACCCCCATATAACCGCTATAATCCTTGAAGTGGGTTGGGGCAGGCCTAGCTCCAGGATGTCTGGCCGGTGGGTAGTCGACCTTTTCCTTTCATAATGAGCTAGTTTAGGGTTTAGGGTCTAGGGCTTAGGGTTACCATAAAGAAGGGGACCTTAATATAGACACCACAATATTGTTTTTTTAGGGACCCCCCCGAAAGGGTACCTCCCAATTTTGGAAAACCGAAACCTTAGATATCCCCATATACCCCTTGTATATCCCCTATGAACTCCTTAGTGTTGAGAAGCAATAAACCTTGAGCCCTAAGACTTCCGGGCTTGCGGCTTGGAGCCATTTTGGGTTTAGGGTTTAGGGTTTAGGGATCTAGAAACATCAGAAGCTATTTTCTGATGTGAGACTGTTCATACTAGTCTTACCAAGGAACCATTTAGGGCTTAGGATTTGGGGTTTAGGGTTTTGGCTTTAGGGTTTAGGATTATTTCCTGATGAGTGGGGATATTAGTGGGATGCAGGGCCCAACAATGGAGAATCAAATGGAAAAGAACATGAACAATCAGATGGACACTGCAATTGTGTAGTGGTTTATAGGGATGAGGGTTTTGGAGGTATATTCCCCGTTAAGTAGAAAGAATATGGCTTTGGGGTATATTGTAATAAGATCCCATATACCCATATTCTATCTACTTGAGGGGGACTATATACCCTAAACCCTAGATGGGCCACTGTCAATACTAGGCTCTCCCAGGGACCGTTCAGGATGAACGACGGGTTCCGTTTGGGGTAGTTTAGCATAGTCCCCCTAACATTTTCCCTACTGAAGTAGAAAGTCATGTCCATGCTTTATATTGGAAATATTGACCGTACCTCAAGTGGGTACGTGCCATGAACATCCCATGTAATTTTTGCACATCTTAGGTATGCAAAGGTCCCAATATAGCGACTATAATTTCGACCTAACCTCCCTAACTGCAAGCCTTAAAACCTTTCTGGCGAAGCACCAAACATGGTGCAGGTGCATCGCGGCGAGAAGTGGTGGAGCCGAGAAACTCCCCTGCTGCAAACAATAGAAGTCCTCTTTCTTATTCCCACGCTGTAGAAATAGACATCCCCTTCAATCTATGAGCTATAGTCTAAACTCCTTAAAGAGGGCTGTAGAAGGAATATACAGGGGACTGCTATAGGGGTCATAAGGGGGATCCTGGGACCTAGGAGTTTAGACTATGGCTCATATGATGGCAGTTTGTTGGGATTCATAGCGACAATCTAGAATTTAGTCAGATTCTTTCTGCACTCGTGGGGGTCTCCCAAAATTAGGTGTGCCATTTTAGGGGTGTCTATATGGGGGTTCCCTTGTTTTGGGAAACTACCATGTATGTATTCATGAAAATGGTGTAGTATTTGGGGTTGAGGAGTTTGTGGTTTAGGGTTTAGGGTCAGGTGTGAAAGGCAAAGCTGTAAACTTAAAGGCCAGTGAAGCGGTAGAATCATGAGACAGTTTTTGTTAGGGAGTTTGGGGTGTGATTTTCTTGTCGATGGGAACAGCTAGGCCGAAGCCCAAGCCCAATCGCAAAACCTGAATAACCCTAGACCCCAAACCCTAACCCCTAATGCCTAAACCCTAAACCCCAAACCCTTGACCCCAAACCCCAAACCCCAAACCCCAAACCCCAAACCCTAAACCCCAGTATATGCCCTATAATCCCCATATAACCCATTATAGTAGTTTCCATTT
Organism: Symbiodinium pilosum; assembly: GCA_905231905.1. NCBI lineage: Eukaryota > Dinophyceae > Suessiales > Symbiodiniaceae > Symbiodinium > Symbiodinium pilosum. The sequence goes on from CAJNIZ010030001.1 coordinate 249,068, forward strand.
TATTTTCCATTATCCCAATAAGAACCCCAAACCCTAAACCCTTAATAGTAGTTTCCATGTTCTTTCCCACTATTGCTATAATTCATTCCCAACTTCTGAGCCCGAAAACTTTAAATCTTAGAGGGAGAAGCAGGGGAGGGAATCGAAATCCCCAGCACGTCGCACGACTTTCTAGTGAAACGCTTCCAAAGGCAGGGTTTAGGGCTTTAAGGCTTCATTTCTTGAAGCTTAGAACTTGGGGTTTCAAGGCTTTGGGCCTTGAGGCTTCCAGGCTTAGGTCTTGGGATTTGGTGTTTTGGGAGTTTGGGGCCTTAGGGTTAGGGCTGAAGATTGTGGCTGTAGGGGGTTTAGGACTGAGCTTCCCATCGATTGTAGGGTTTGGTGCAAGTCTCGTTCTAACAAGCGCGCCTTCCATTGTTCTCCAACACCCTCTTGTCGTAGATGGTTTCGATATGTTTCGATACTACTCCAAGCCTCAAGCGCTAAACCCGAAAGCCTGAACCCTAAAACGAATCCTACGCCACTGTCCATATCGCTTGGACCCGAAAGCTTTAGAGCCCAAGCCAGTGAACATTGTTATTCCACAACCTCAGATTGTAAACTGATGCCTAGACCACAAACCTTAGAAACTTACTTGGCAAAGGCCTCGACCCTTAAATCCAAGGCAAAAGAGCGGAAGTACCGTGTAGGGACCTTACAGAAGCGCTATATACCTCTTGTACAACCCCCCGTGGCCCCTAAACCCTAAACCCCCTAAACCCCCCATGGCCCCTATTAAAACCCCCATACACCCTTTATATAAACTCCCCCCATTGGAAACTCCCCTCCTGTAGTTGGTTCTAGTTTTTAGGGTTTAGGGTTTAGGGTTGAAACCCTAAACCCTAAACCCTAAACCCTGAGCCCTCAACCCACGCATCATGGCCAAAGCTGCCTTGCGTGTACCGTTGGTGCGGTTAAACGCCGCGAGAGTCCTTCTCTTGACCGCGGGGCATGTGTTAAAGGTAGCCGAAACGTGGCAGGTCGCGGTTTAGGGTTTAGGGTTTAAAGTTTAGGGTTTGGGGTTTAGGGTAGTTTGGGGTCTACAGGATTCAGGGGCTGAGGTGAGGCGTTTATAGCCACATTAATACAATGGCCAAAGTGGAAAGTGTAAAGCCATGAGAGTAATGGGTCCACTAGCCGTAGTCCAGTCGCAGTAGCAGCGGTTCTGGTACAGCAAGGAAATCGCACGAAATCCCTACCCTTTGAGCGATCTTGATACCCATCCAAGAAAAGTATGAAAGCAATCTTTGACCTGGAGTCTCAAATTAGTTAGTTCACGTTGTAGCCCCAACTGGCCCAAAACCAAGATAGTTAGTCCTTCATACTAATATCAGAACATTAAACCGTTAATCTCCAATATTCAATATTTTCAGATCAGACCATATATAGTGGAGGACATTTATCTACAGGCATGGTTGGGCGTGTTAAATAGTGATAAGAAGGGATTATGAGGTCCCGCTGACCTTTCACAGACTTCCTGACTCCTGCGCTCAGGCACGAGCGACCAACATCATGATTCCTCAGCTGCCCTAAGTCCCAGATTGCTATCGCTCCCGCTTGAGTTTCAAGAACATGGGCCCTTGCAACAACATGATTTAGCATACCCAGGGATTCTTCATGCTATTGCGTGTCAGCGGTATTTGTCTTTGTCATTGCCTCCGTTTTCTTTTCCATTATCCCCTATATAACCCAATATAACCCCTATATAACCCCAATATAACCTTTGAACGTTATGACACCCATGGACCGCCAGCCATTGCAACATGCAGGAGCGATCCATCCTGTACCGGAAGACCTCCAGAGACGTGGAGAAGTGCCCACACTGCGTTCAGTAGGGTTTGTTTAGGGTTTAGGGCTTGGGGTATAGGGTTTAGGGTTTAGGGTATAGCTGTCGAGGCTTGCCCCAAAGCTCAAATCTGAATAGTCTTGTGTGAGCTGAAAGACTTGTTTACCTTAAACCCTAAATCCTATAGTCCCCCTTGAGTAGATAGAATTTGGGGTATGGGGATCTTATTAAGATATACGCGAAGCCATATTCTATCTACTTAAGGGGGACTATACCCTAAACCCTAATGCCTAAATAGTAGTTTCCATTTTCTTTTCCATTACCCCTATATAACCCCTATATAGCCCCAATTAATACCCCGAAGGAAACCCCCTACTTAAGGGGGACTATAAACCTATGTGCAAGGTCGGAGCAAAGGCGTTCCACCTTATGTTTTGAGGTCTGGTTGGTTATCACGGTCACGACCCCCGTCTTGTAGGGTTTAGGGTTTCGGGTTTATGGTTTAGGCCAGGCATGCTGGCCACTAAGTTCTGTTGAGCTGCTATAGCCCTAAACCTGAATCCTGCATCCCGCGCCTAGATTCTGACCGGGTGCCCAGAATAAGGTTCATAATATTTGGGTGGTTGTCAAAATTATGGTCCCTTTTTGGATCCCTATTATAATGTGGCACCTAATGATTAGGGCACCAAAAAAGGGACCATAATTTTGACAACCACCCATTTGGGGGTCTGCCTTAAACTTAAGCCTAAAACCCTCAACCTTAGGCCCTAAGCCCTGTATTGGGTTCCCCCAATTTATGGAAGCTTGCCGTGTCAGGTGGTTTCCGCAGGTTCATCGCATGAACCGTGCAGAGCAGGCGGCCCCACCCCCATCAGGACACCCTACTATTAATAGGGCGCTAGGGTTTAGGGGTATGTAGGGTTTTTAGGGTTCAGGGTTTCCCAAAACTAGGCATACCTTTTTGGGGTCCTGATAGTAAGGATTACAGCATGTTGGGGGTCCATATTGGGGTTGCCCCCACCTGCCAAAAGCGACCACGAAGGAACCCTGGGACCACCTAACGGATGGGAGTTCCTCAAAGTACGTCCCGTATACTCCTAAAGGGGAATCCAATAATGCCTATACATACCCTAAACCCTAAACTCTAAACCCTAAACCGCACTTCCATCAGTTAGGGTTTAGGGTTCAGGGCATTCCCATGGGCTCCCCTTCTTCAGCAAGCCCTCACACACTGATATAACAACCCTACATTAGTAGGGGCTTAGGGCCGAGGGCTGAGAGGCCCCCCCCAAATGCGTGCATACAGAGCGTTTGTCAGGTTCCCCACCATTGAAGAAGATGCCCGGAAGGGATGACACTAACTGTGTTAGGGTCCTTTTTTCGGGCTTAGGATTCAGGATTTAGGGTTTAGGAGCCATCAGAACCCAGACAAGCGCCCATTCACTTTTTTTTGGGGCTTTGTGACTAGCAAGGTGAACTTCGTCGACAAGTCCTTACATTCTGGGATGCCCAACCCGAGCAGTCCCCTTATATTAGAATCCATGGGAGCCCTGGTCTAAACTCCTAGTATCCCCCGTAAATATTACCCACTGAAGAAGTTTAGACTATAGCTCAGTTGAACAGGGCCCCCAAAAAGGAGCCTTGATTTTCGGAAACCCCCTGATAGATACCCCATGATAAAGGTTGAAGGATCCTTGTCTTTCGGTGGTGGATCGGGTTAATAAGGGAAAAGGGTTACGGGCAAGGGATTGCACATCATGTTGCATGCTGCATGCATGCGCCCGCCAGCAATATGCTTCGAGTAGGTAGCCTCAGGGTCTGGGCTCCAAAGCCACTTGTGCAGTTTTCCGTTTTTCGCTGCAAAGTACGCATTCCGGACTGCCAAGGGTATGCTGTTCATGCTCTACTTCGTCGTGCCTACCACAAAAAAGAGAAACCCAAAGAGGGCGAGTTCTTGTTATAAGGGCTCTTCCTGACATGAGCTACAGCCCAAAACTTCTGGTGAAATTCCATATAACTTATAACCCTATCATAATTTAGTGGCTTCCATTTTCTTTTCCATTATCCCTATGTAGCCCCAATATAACCCCAGTATAACCTAACGTAGTCCTCTTATGTCCTGAAACAGCAGCCCCTTCTAATCCTTGTCATCCTTGAGCTCCGTTGTAGACCCTTGATTAACAACCCCCCTCCTTTTAAGGGCCTTATAGGGATAATATAGTAATTTCGGGGGGATATAGGGATTACATAGGGATAATGGAGGAGAAATAAACTACGATTCAGGGTTATTAAGAATACCCTTCTCTTTAATGGCCTTGATATAACGATTCATATTATAATCCCTATTCAGGGGAGGGGGTTTAGAAATCTGAGGTCTGGGTTATTCTTGCAGCTCCACTTCCAAACGCCTGACTCGGTCCGGAGGCTTCCCCTACTTGCTCAAAGACCTTTTTGTGATTCTGTAGAGTGTGGATAGTGAGAATACTCAGAATACTAGGCATATTAACCATAATATCATACTCGTAGTTATCATAACAAACAACAAGGTAGCCCATATCTGACACTTATCGCAGTCTGAAGTCTGAGTCATTGGTAGCGAGACTCGTGAACCCCTTCACCCTGAGCCCTAAGCCTCAGCGATCGCGTGCTGCCATGGTTGGGAAGATCGGTGCTGCGGCGTACAAAGCCCACTCTTGTACCGCTCCCAGAAAACGTGGCAACCACTTGGTCGGGAGTTGGGGTTCCTACATAGGGTTTATGTAGGGGTTATGTAGGGGTATATAGGGGTATATAGGGGAATATAGGGTTTGGGGTCTGGGGTAACACGTGTGGCAGACGAGCCATGAGTGTTTTCTCAATGACATCACACGCTAAGTGCATCGTTGGCTCAGCTTGGTGTACTTGCCCAGGCAAAAGCATCCCTGAACCTTTGGGCGATGGTAGCGTCCTGGAATGCCCAAACCCAAACCCCAAACCCCTAAACCTTAAACTGAAAAAGATTCTAAAGCTGGCAAGCAGGGGCACGTTGCTTTTCTTGCCCAGGGAGCCCAATACCCCGTAATTAAGGAATATAGCCTACTTCATATTAGGGACCTTAGTACCATTTAGGGTATATTCCTAAATTCAGGGGTCTTGGGGTCTCTGGTCCTAGGATGCAGGCCAGGCTTTGGGACTTGTGGGATGCGAATACATCCATGTTGTTGTCTTTGCCAGTCCCTCGAAGCCCAGGTACCCATATAGTACAAGGGGTACAGATATATATATATATGTATAAGACTATATAGCGTCTTAAGGACAGGAACCCAATATATAGGTAACTGGGCTTCTAGGGAGTATCTTGCAAGAGATATGCTTGGACATGGAGTGCTAACGCAATATGGGGTATCGGCACAATACCACGGGGATTTGAGAATTGTAAGTTGCTTGGTGCGCTGGAATTCCGTGTGCTGCTTAGCTTTGTTCAGTCATATGAGAGACCTCTAGCTTGCTCCGTCTTTTGTTCGATTTTAGGGGTTATATGGGGATAATGAGAAATGACACGGAAATTACCATTTAGGGTTCAATTTAGGGTTTAGGTTTTAATGCCAGGGGATTAGAGGCCTACCCAGTTCAGCCTCCAAAAACTAGGACCCAAACTCTATCTAGGCCTTGGAGTTTTATCGAAGAGCTGTTGTGCGAAAATGCTCGCTGTCATGATGCAAAATGTGAACGGAAACTCTCGCCTCAACATGGAGAAGGAATTGCAAGCATGCTAATGCAGACATGGAGCTCCATACCTCATCTAAAACTGGCCTTTGGTTAGCTAGGAATGAAGGAATGGCTCCTTATAGTAGTCCCTATATGACCCATGATAGTAGTTCCCATTTTCTTTTCCCTTCCATCAGAAAACAAGCACATGGGGCATGAGGGAGCTGCGAGTTTGAAAGGGGTAATAAGAAGAACATTAAAATAAGGGGTTACATAGGGGATTATATGGTCCCCCTTATAGGGGATATTAAGGGGGATGCCAGGACTTTAGACTATAGCTCACATGGGTGTCTCAAGGTAGGGAGGTTTAAGGAACTTCAAAGAGATCATGGAGATTCTAAGCCGGGATATTCCGGAAGGGTTATTCTGAGTATTTCCCGCATGGACTTGGTGAAAAATTACAAGCGATCGCCTGCCGGCTCAAGTCGCGCTGCGACCAAGCTGAAGCAACTCCAACTCCAGCCCCAGCAAGGGGAAGACCTACCGACTCGACTTGCGTGGCCGGAAGCTGTAGCTCAGGTGGCAAAGAACTTGTAAGGGCATGATGGCAAGTGCAGAATGATGGTATCATTACTATCGTCATGGCTAAATTGTAGTTTCCATTTTTTCCACTTTCCCAAAATAACCCCAATATAACCCTAGGTTTTGGAAGAGGCCAGCACGCAAGCGAGCTCCGGCAAGTCTGACCAAGCCTCTCTCTGGCGCAACTGCCAGCACTCCACCTCTCACACTTCAACAGCCCCCATGGCTCCTTATACCTGAAACCCTACCCTAAACAGCCAACCTTAAGCCCTAAACCCTAAACCCTAAACCCTGAACCCTAAAGCCTAAACCCCCCCTAGTGGCCAGCCTCCCCAAAGCCCCCGTTTAAGGGAGCTGGCCTCATGGTTTTCGGCCTTGGGGCCCATGACCGCCGTAAAGGATGAGTCTAAGAGGAGTGGACCACTGTTTTGGGTGTAGGCTTTACGGCTTACCTAGACCCCAAAATCATATAGAATAATGGCCCCTTTTTGCTGTTTTTAGGTGGTTTGGGCCATTATTTTACCTACTTTTGGGGTCCAGGTGGGGCTTAGGGTTCAGGGGGATGGATGTCTCAAGAGATCCAGGTGTGCGGTTTTGGGCTTCGGGGGTTGGGCTTAAGAGATTCTCTAGGAGTGTTCTGACATGTTGCCTCATTTTGCGAGGGTGTTTATGAAGAGCCCAAAGACTTAAGCCTGAGAAACGGCAAGCAACAGAGCTTGTGTTTTTATTAATGTCGTTCACTTCAATTAGGGTGTACCCCCTTTCCACTTTGCTCATGGTAGCGACAAAGCTGCTGCAGGCTAGACCCACAACATAAACCTTGAGAGCAGTGCATGGAGCATGGAATTGATGCCTGCATCTTGGTCTCAAAACGAAGATGAGGCCTCTATTTCAAATTCATAAGGTTCTTGCAGCTACATGAAAATAACCCTAAACCCTAAACCTAAGAATGAGACATGTTCCTGAATCGTCCCCATGCTGCCGGATGGTGGTAGAGGTGGCAGCGATGGTCATCCGTACAGCCAAGTTTATCTCTGAGCTGTCCCATACAATATAGGGGTACTATAGGGATAATTGAAAAAAGTGGAAACTACTATAGTATATCGGAGTTATATAGGGATAATGGAAAATAAAATGGAAGCTACTATAGTATATTTTATCTGAGAGCTGTCCCCAACGGCCCACGCCCAATGACCAACAGCTTTCACAGTAGCTCAACCTTAAACCTCAAATCCTAAACCCCAACCCAAACCCTACATCTTAAACCCCAAACCTAACTCACAACCCTAAACCCTAAATCCTTAACCCTAAACCGTCTAAACCTCAATCCTAACCCCGAAATCCCCTAAACTCACTATTAAACCTTAAACCCTAACACTTAAACCCTAAACTTTGACTCCTGAGCCCTAAAACCTTAAACCACCACCCGTGCAATCCCAAAACCTGCAAAACCACCTCGGCTGTCTTAGTTTTTGGGTGTGTAGAGTTCAGGGTATTAATAGGGGTTTCCCAATGGTGGAGGTAACTTTACAGTGGATATATAAGGGTTATAGTGTAGGGATATTCTAAGGTTTCTGGGGTTTCCCAAAATCAGGGCTAGAGATATTTCTTCCTAATACTATCCCCCAGAATGGAGAATCACACGGACAAGAACATAGAAAAGAACAGGGGAATTTAATTGGAACCTTGGGTTAGATGCGGTCTGTCGGGGTTTAGGGTTTCCCAATTAGTGCTACCACGATTTTTGGGGCCCGATAATAAGGATTATCGTATTTTGGGATCTATATGGGGGCCCACCCAATTTAGGAAACTACCACGTGAATCTGGACCCATAACTGCACTAGCCAGTTTATGAGTCTGAACTGTACTGTGTAGTGCTGAATCTAACATCTGGACTAGGGGCCTGGATTTATGGGTAATATTGGGATAATATAGGGTAATATAGGTTTATACAGGGTAATCGTGGGAGAATATAGGGGTGATATAGGGTTAAACAGGGTAATAATAGGAGAATATAGGGATAATACAGGGTTATATAGGGATGGTGCAAAAGGAACCCTAGACCCTACATAAGCAGTAGGCCACAACCATGGCCTCCATCATTGCCAGGTAGTCGCTGCTACACCAGACGTCGCCCCTTGTAAGCAGAACGCTGGATGCAAACTCCAGGGCTTACTGAAGGGGATCTTGCTTTTGGGGATTACGGTTTAGGATCTTTTCTCAACAGGGCCTTCTCGCACAAGATGCACTTTTGGGACGCCGGGTCTGTATTGGGTTCATGAAGTCATAAGAAGAATACCACCCCCTGCCCCCCGTTTTGAGAAATTTAGATATCCAACTAACTCTACATTTCTGCAGATGCCCTGATGCATGCCTTAAGGCGTGTCAAGTAGTGGCGAGGTCAACCCTCTCCCATGGGGATCTGTTTGGGTGGTACACGGTATATTACATACGCCAATGTCTAGAGGGATGTGAATAGAGCCGTCAAGCACACTAAGGCCCGTGTCCCCGCAGCACCCATCCACGATCACCTGCCAAATTGACATTGGCCACGACGACTGCAAACAATCATTGAACTTACAGCCGAAATAGTATTTCAATATTCCGGATGTGTTGCACGTGATTCGCTGCAAACGCGCTGATAGAGTTCATTTGTCTCACAACTTAGAAATTCAGGAACAACTGCCTCACGCAACAAAACACATGATCTAATCTCAAATACCTATAGCATATTAGTGACTACCCCCTTGAATGGTAACCCATGAACTGTACGTAACGGGGGTTGCAGGTAAGCCCTAAGCCCCTAAACTTGAAATCCTATAATATCCTCAGCCCTCAACGCTTTATTGCTGGCTTCCTGGCTCTGGGTGGGCCTGCGCACAGTGCAGCTACCTGATGTCCTACTGAATACGAATATGCTTTAGTAGTGGCCCATTTCATAAGAAATCGGGTCTGATGGGCCTGTTTGATCATAGGGGCAGGTTATTCCGTAGTCAGATTAGGATATAGAAGAGCGCGACAATAACTTCGGTAACTGTTCAGGCTTCTACGTTGCCTACTCATTTTGTCGAATTTGTAGAGGCATGATTGCAGCCCTGTACAAGGTCGTCCTATGAAGGCGAGTTTTTTGCGGAAATGGCTACCTCAACTCCACAGCCTCTCAACCCTATTTTATTGTTTAGGGTTTTAGGGTATAGGGTTTTAGGGCCTAAACCCTTCTTAACTTCTGACTGAATGCCAAGTTGCACAGAAAGCCTCAGCTGCACCTGAGACCGCGCAACCCTCACTGGTGATTAAGCTGGGTTGCTGCTAAGTCATTTAACGCTGGGGCTCCAGTTCCCTAATTACTGGGTTCTGGGTTCTTTCTACCCTATAATTACATTGCCCGGTAACTTACTATTAGCGTAACTGGGAGTTTCAGGGTAAGTTATGTTGACATAGTATGGGTATGTTGCCTGATTTTGGTATCTTGATATGAGTGGTTGTCAAAATTATGTGCTCTTTTGATCCCTATTATAATACTGCACCTAATATTTAGGGTACCCAAAAAGGGACCATAATTTTGACAACCACCCATATATAAGAACCTTAACATCGACCCGGTTCAGGCGGCGTGGGGGGAGCGAATCTCCATAATGGCCCCCTTGTCTGAACCTTGTCACACGGGTACGGTGTAGGTTCGGCGTTCACCCTACAGCTCCTTGTAGGTACTATGTCTGTCTTTAGGGCCCCTAGGGTTTAGGGTTTAGGGTATTAGGGCCCCATGTAGGTATTATCTTAAGTCTATAGATTCAGAGCTCCGGGGTTTTGGCTTATAGAGATTTGCACGACCTAGAAGTAGACAGCGTCGAATTTCTGCAAGACCGTTGGGGACAAGGGTTGGGTTCTCAAAAAGGGGAAAAAGGGGGGGTACCTCAGGGACCGTAGGGATATATAGGGAAAATGAGTATAGTATACATCTATATATGTATGTATACACATATTGATATGTACAGGGATCTTGTAGATCCTTCGTAAGGATTATTTGGGGACAATTTTGAAAGACCTCCCAATGGCAACTCATGGTTTGAGAAGCCAGAAGGGTTGCCGCGGAGTCCGGTTTGGCTCATCTACGCCCGGGTTTGAGGCTGTAGGCTGTCTTTGATATCACCGCAAAGCACTGGTAGCATGCGAAAAGTGGCAAAAAGCAGCCCTTTTCTTTACCGCGTTTGGAACATCAGAGGCAAGTATTGCTGCTACAGCCTGAACGCCTTGATGACTTGAGTGATGACTTAATCGACCATGTCAGATTCGCTGTTTGAAGCCGATCTTCATTCAAGATCTCCCCAGGTATGGGCGCTTGCTTGGGTTTGTGAATGATTCCCAGGAGTTTGTGAGACGGCGTCGGCTACAATGCTCTTCCCAACTTGTCCAAAACCGCTCTCGAAGGGTCCAAGTACCCAAAGCCATATACTCACTCCTTAAAGTCTACAACTACTAGTATCACCCCTATCCCAAATACGCACGGAATTGAGCGCATGGACCCTCAAGTTTTTCCGCGCTTTCCACAGTGGTGCTTGCCACATTTCCTGAAGAATCGGAAGCTCGAACAAAGCTGGGCAGGCCCAGATAAGGATTTGTACAGCGACGCTTATTAAACATCTGGACACGTAAACAACCGAACAGGTATATTATACTACCTCAGCAAAGCATGGCGTCCGGCCGCCCAAGATCAAACACATCTGGAATTGAATCTAAACAGGAAAACATCCGGATTTAAATAGATGTGTTATACTACCTGCGTGGCTTGTTGGGATTGGCCGCCCTCCGCTTATTAAAAAAAAATCACCGTAAGCGTATGTAGGATTAGGAGTATACGGGGATATCTACAGGTATATGTATATGTGCTTGCAAAGGGTTCTATAGGAGAAGGCCTATAGTACTACAGGGCTTGGGCTGTTGAGGCACATATCTCATATCTGAGGCCTTTTGAATGTCCAGAATTCCGACTGGGTATTCTATATAAAGCACCAATAAAAAGAACACTTGCTTGCAAACAATGGTTGCCATTTTTTTTGGAGTCCATACTGACGACAGGTTATCCGGGTCTGCATTGGGCACCCCTAGGCATGTAAACCACCACATAAGGCTTGTACTTACTGGGCCAGTTCTTTTGGCATCTCACAGGCTTGGGGGAAGAATGATCCAATTACTGAGCTTCTGAGCCCCTCACCTAGCCCAAAGCCCTAAATCATGTGGTTGATACGGATAAGCTTTGCATGACCTCAGTATACTATAGTACCATATTTCCCGGGGTAATGCCGAACTGTTGCTCCCCACCGTTTTCCGGACTTCTGTAGTCTTAGCAGAGCACGCCGGTAGGCTTGTCGAAGCTCCATGTTGAAGTGTATGCGCCTTAGGTTTTGGGTTAAGGTACTTTAGACTCCGGGTGTAGGATATAGCTTCTAGGGTCAGGCATGCAATGGAATACTTTTGTGATTGTTGGCCTGAATTTTTGGGCTGAAATTTGGGACGTGTCCGACTATGTTCCTTGCCTTCTAAAGCCTGGACTGGACCCTCATCACCGGAACCGATGATCTCACAGACCGTTCAGGGTTTAGGTTTCAGGCCTCAGTGTTATGGGGCATGGGGTTTAGGATACCCGGCGAGCCAGAAAACACGTCTGCCCAAAAAGGAAGATCTTCCGGATGGTGTGCAAGAGCAAGGCTTACCTTGTACCCGCACAAAACAGAAGACAAGTTTTTGAGAACACGCTTACACATATGCTACCTTGCATGAGCCCATAGAGAGTCGGAACTCTCTCGCAAAACTCACGAACCTCAACAAGTGCCTGTACCTGTGAGGTTATCCCCTTCGCAACCAGTGATCCTCGGCAACAAGAAGGAAGAGCGGATATGAGATTGGGTTCTCAGGATGCAGGACTGTAATCAAACAAAACTCTGTTCGAGGACCTTATCCGCATTCTGAACTCAAGCCCCACGTAGAGCATCAGAATCGCTTGAATGCCTTGAACAAAACAGCAACAATAGCAATGAAGAGAGGACAACACAACTTGGGGAATGGCCATCAGTGTTCCACTTAAAATCAAGATCCCGGTCGCTATAATAAGCACAATGAGCTGGAAGGCTTCGTGTTCAAAGAGCCCCTAGAAGAGGCGTGCTACCCTCTCCTCTCCAGCTGATCCGTCCTATAATACGGACCGGTCTTTGAGAGAATTCAGCAATAACCCTCTCCCCCGAAGAGAACGACAACGCCCTCCAAACCCCCTGATAGTCAGTACACCCAGCACAGTACCTTCGTAGAATGAGAGGAAAAGCGGTAGTTTGAATTTTCAATTCCATTCCTCTGCTATATAACCCTATTAGGAGGAGCGGATTAATGGCAACCCTCCGCTATGATGCAAGTGGCTCTTCCATGGAAACGCGTCTGGCAGCCACACCTGACTTAGGGTGTAGGATTTGTGGCTCGGGGCTTAGGACCATTCCCCCTTCTACAACTTGTCGTTAACAGCACTTCCTGACATAGCTATGACAACTCCTTTACCTGTTGCGGAAACTGTTTTCACTCACCCAAATTTTGGGTTTGGGTGTCTGCTCTCTAGCACGTTTCCATAAGTCTACTTGAAGAGATGAACCATGAGGGTTTCCCTGGAGGTTCACCTGTTAAGGATTCTATTCTAGTATATCAGGGTCTATATGAGCCATAGTCGAAACTCCTTAAATGGGGGGGTTATTTGGGGGATAATAAAGGGAACTAGTATAGGGGTTACTAAGGGGGATATAAGGAGTTTAGACCACAGCTCATAGGAGGCCTCACTGCTTTAAAAGCTCTCCACACGTCGAACAGAGCGGTCCAAGCTCCGACTAAACAAGACGTTGGCCTTTGCCATTTGAGCCTCTAAACTGCTAGTATCCCGCTTATAAGGGTTTGGGGTGTAGGGTTTAGGGGTTTAGGGTTTAGGGTTGTATATAAACCCCCCTTTAAGGAGTTTAGACTATAGCTCATTTGAATCTAGACTGCGCTGTAGCATGACATGCCAGAAATGCCTCTGCCAAGGTAGTTGTCCTTCTGCAAAGCCTGCGTGAGGCTCCATCTTTGTGTTGTGTCCTGCTAGAGGCATCCTCTGGAAACGACCGACCTGAGAAAAGAGTGTAGGGTTAAGGCTCTATTTTTTCAGAAGACAAAAGTGGAGCCCACCACTCAAGACGCAGCATCCCCCAAAACATAAGCCCAAAACCCTAAACCCCGAACCCTGAGGCCTAAGCCCTGAACCCTAAACCTTGACAAACCCAAGACCTAATCGCTGCAGCTGCAGCAGGGCAGCACACACGAAATCCACGAGCCTCGACGTGGCTGTTTAATAGGGGCGTAAATAATTACGGCTATCAGTTTGAGCTCTACTTCAGGTGCCCTATACAATAAGTATACAAGGAATGTAAGACAATAATGTTGGTGACTAAAAAGGTTTCCACAATTAGAGCTTAGGTTCGGGCTCCAGGGCTTATGCAAGTTCAGAGCCGTACCTGTGACTCCATGTATCTCCAGCTTAGTAGATTTTCCCCCCTACATAAGTAATAGGTAGAAACGATAAGGCTGTAGGTAATTGGGGTTACAAGTAGAGTTTGGGGATGCAACATGTCCAGGGTTGAGGGTTGAGGGCTGGGAGCTACAAAGTCCGCGGCTAAAAAGCAACGGCACGGCTGATACGGGGTACTGAAGCAGACTCAGGAGTAATCGGCATTCTATCTCAAGGGCTGATACTTGGATTCCTACAACCCTAAACCCTAAACCCTGAACCCTAACCCTAAACCCTAAACCCTAAACCGTGTGGCTTCTCAGCCGCCACCAGAATCTCAGAGCCTAATACGGCCAACTACTCAAAATCTCTTGCAAGTCGTACCAAGAAGTTCACCAGGCGCAATAGCCCCCTACCATGATACTAAAATCCCCTGCCGCTAACATTAAGTACTCCACAAGACTCCACAAGTATTCTAGTACATCACAGTGGGAATATCCCAATATCAGCGGGCGGGGGCCTTAAATATTCAGGAAAGGGCATTATCCAATGGTACCTATTGCTGCACATGGACCTCTAGTGCTGTGACGAAATCATGCTGACTGCAGCTACCAATCTCTCTCTCTGGATGTGGCTAGAGCTCCCATGGGGGAAACCAAGGGTCTAGACTCCCCATAACTCATATACCTCCCCACCAAGTTAGTATAGTGGGTTGAGGGTGTGGGGCAACTCAGTACCATCATATAGTCTGCGGAGAATTACTTCGGGGGCTGGGGACTTGTATGATCAAGGGGAGGTGAGTAAATAGTCGTATACGAGGCGAGGGCCAAACGAATTCCAAGGATAAGTCGGAAAAAAGGACCGTCGCACAACATCCGCAACACTACAACACCCTAAGCCCCCAACCTTGAACCCTATGTAGTAGTTTCCAAGTCCCTGTACCCACCCCAAGGGCGTGTGGAATCCAAACTTTCTACCTTTGCCCAATCCCATCACAAGACCGCAAACGTGAATAAGCCCTTCATACCAACAAATACCAACATAAGGCACACCCCGCCCCTGACACATAATGCGTGCCCCACATATAGAAAGTCTCATGTGGAATACATTTTCAATACTAGGACTATGGGTGGAGGGGGTGTTTATACTATCAGTATGAGGGTTACAAAATCATCCCCAGCCCCCACCACCAAAATCCTCACACGGAGGGACGAGTAGCTGGTGGTGCTCTTTGTCATCATCTAAGTAGAGCCTCGGCCACGTCAAGGTGTTCCGCAGAGGGTCCAAGTACCCAATAATTTGGTACCTGGGTTTGGGGGTAATAGTCATTATGGTACAGGTTCTGGGTAAGTATATGATTATTACGAACTTGGACCCTTAGGGTTCTGTGAAGCTCGACGAGAAGGAAACTCTAACCTCCCTGAAAGTGGAAGTGCAGATAGCAGGACAGGCTGGCACTGCAATGATAAAAATAGTAGCAATAATAATAACAACAATGATAATCTGTAACAGTAACAATAGTAATAGTACGAATGATAGTAATACTACTAATACTAGTCGGCATTAGGATGGATTGGCGGGATTTGGGAAGCATGCAGCATGCTACCGGCTTCCCAATGCTCATGATCAGGGTGTGTATGGATGAATGTGCCCTAAACCCTAAACCCCTAAACCCAGCTTTGCTCAAGCGAGCCTACAGAGGACATCAACCTGGCCACACTTAGAGCTTAGGTGGACCCCCCACCCAG
>CAJNIZ010030001.1:264474-310561 GCA_905231905.1 Symbiodinium pilosum
GTGGGGGGTCCTCCTAACTTAGAGCCCGCATGTTCGACTTGAACCCCCTAAGCCAGATACCGGGCACTACTCACTCACCCAGCACCCACCCTGCACAGCTCAAAATGGGCATGGCGAGTTGCATAATAAATCTGCAGAGGAAGAACTGTCGGCACAAACATGCGGTAAGACGAAATCCTACAAGTGTGGGTCTACAAGGTCCGGTGCAGATGTTAGAAATCCAGGCCTGGTCAAAGCAGAGACTTCTCCACCTGGGCAGCCCAAAGCCCCCCGCCTCTGAACTAGTTCCACGCTTTCTTTCTGAAAACCGCAAACAAACTCTGGCGCGGACTTTCTGCCCAATTGCTCAAGATTGGGGTCAAGATTAAGATCTACCCACCTCAGTAAAAAAGCCAGGGGCGGGACGAGAACGACTGCTGTGCCTGCGTGGTGGATTAGAGCATGTCCGGCTTGTGTAACTGTTGATGGATGAAATCCTACACCACCTGAAGTCCCTAAAGTCCTGGGAATTACAGTAGTTTAGGGGCTCTAAGTGGTGCAGGATTTCCTCCATCAACAGAATCTAGCGGGTGTTGGGGCTGCACCATTTAGTACCAGAATGGATACCAAATAAACAAGGATCAAAGTTCACGCGACAGACTCCCATCAAGGTACCTCCAGCCCCATCTCCGGTCGCCTGCAAACCGCAAGGAACGATTTAACCCGAATGCCGAAACCCCAAATCCAAACCCCCTTGCTCCAGACTCCAAGCCCTAATCGCTAAACTCCTAGCCCGGCATTGCTCTTACTATTGCAGCCCCCATTAAACACCAAAGCTTGGGTAACTGACCCCACCCTGTAACAGTCTATATGAGGGGTCATATTAAGGGATATATATATATAATGTGTAAAACCATGCTATAAGTATCATCCAACTGTTACAGAATGGGGGCAGCACTCAACTCAACACCCTTAAAATGAGCTATAGTCTAAACTCCGAGTATCCCCCTTGATAACCTCCTACATAAGCCCCTATTTAACCTCCTTAAAGAAGTTGAGGGGGTTGAGGGTCTAGGGTTTAGACCATAGCTCAGGTGCACTCCGAGCCTTCCACACAGCCGGGAACAGGTAGGCTTCCTCGGACCGCGCCTCCTGGCCACAACCCCGTGGGTTTTCCAGAAGATGTGAGCTATGGTCTAAACTCCTAGTATCCCCCTTAATAACCCCTATAGTAGTCCCTATATAATCCCCTATATAATCCCCTTTAAGGAGTTTAGGCTATAGCTCCTAGGGGTCCCTTTTAAGGGGCTTCATGGGGGGTGTCAAGGCGTCCTAGAGTCCCCCTTAAGTAGATAGAATATGGGGTATATGGGGATCTTATTATACTATACTCAAGGCCATATTCTATCTACTTAAGGGGGACTATAAGGTTTAGGGTTTAGGGTTTAGGCAAAACTTCAGGGTGATCTTTCGATTTACGAATCAGCAGTTTGAGATAGATAAGGGAAATCCCCTCTTGGGGAATACACATATCACAAGTCAGGCTACTGCTGTTCTATAGGTATACTCAGCATCATGCTCGCAAACCTATTCTAAACCCTAAGCCCTAAGCCCTAAACCCTGGAGCCTAGACCCTCAATCCTAAACCCTTTTTGCATCTGGGCTCGCACACAGCCAGAAAGAACTCCGACCAAGGCCCGGGAGCACAAGCACTCACTGGCTAAACCCTAAGCCCTGAACCCTCCATCCTGAACTACGCCCTATATCCTGAGCCCTACACCCTAAATCCTAAACCTCAAACACAACTTGCCTTGAACGGCCTGATTTAGGGGCCCCTCAAGCCGAAATAAGATTAACATCTTACAGAGAACGACCCCAAAGTTACAGAACAGCGAGGTTTAGTGCTTAGGGTTTGCGAGTTCCTGTTGGATGGTTTAGGGTTTAGGGCATGAGTCCCATGACTTTCAATGACGCAAAGCCATACGCTTCCCCACCTACAACCTACGCAGAGACCAAATTATAACTCGGGTCTCTACCGGTAAGGAGTGGCTTCAAGTGCTTTAGGTTTAGGGTTTACCCTAAACCCTAAACACTAAACCGTGTCTTCATCTAAAACCCTAATAGCCTTTAGCTTCTAAGCCAAAGGGTTTATAGTCCCCCTTAAGTTGATAGAATATGGGGTATATGGGGATCTTCTTAATATACCCAAAGCCATATGCTATCTACTTAAGGGGGACTATAAGGCTTGGGGCTAAAAGCTGAACCCTGAAATGATAAGAAGCTTGTATTTTGGTAACCCCAACCCACAAAATTAGGTCCTCGCTATGGCCATGCCATAGTCACGAGGGTAACAAGAACCCCCACATACTAAGGCCTAAGCCACTACTCCAAAGTCCAGAATCCTAAACCCCATTAATGCCTTTACGGATACGGATCTCCATACATCTTCTTCTAATCGAGCCCTGAACCGTTAACCCAGAGCTCTAAGCCCCACCAAGCCCTAAATCGCCTTATCCCCACTCAGAGGAACCCTCAACCCTGAACCCTAAACCTTAAACCCTAACCCCTACACACTCTAAACCCCAAACCCTAGACCCCTAAAACCCTTTAACCCATGAAGTCCAGAACCTATAATCCCTAAACTTCCTAAACCCTAATACCCTAAATCCTTAATCACTCAGCCCCTAAAACAGTTAACCCTTACATCCTTAACCCCTAAAACCTGAACCCTCAAACCCAATCCCTAAAACCTAAACCCTAAATCCTAGACCCTAAATCCTAAACCCTAAATCTTAAAGCCAGTCCTCGGACAGGGCACGCAATGCGCAGTGGAGTGCATCCTCCGGATTTGGACTATAAGGCTGAAATGGTTAATGTTTAGGGTTTAGGGCTCCCACAATTGGGGAGACGGGTCCCCATAACAAGACTTAGTGTATATTGGGGTCTATAGTGGGGTCCCCCTTATTTAGGGATGCTTTAGGATTTTCATGATTTGGGAGGGTTTTGGAAGGTTTTATGGCATATGGTTGATGTCACTGGAGAATTTCCATAAGGGGACCCCACTGTAGACCGGAAACTGCACAATCGTTCTTATAGATCTTTGAAAAATGTTGATTTTCAAGAGCCCTAAACCCTTGCAACCATTTGATTAAATATCCGTTGACAAATTGCAATGGTGTAGGGCATCTAGGGTTCAATGCATCCTCCTCTGCCTTGCAAATGATGGTGGCCTGGGCAGGTCATGCAATCCAGCGCATTGACATGCGACTACGAACCATAGTGCATGCCCTAGAGGGTCCATGTACCCAATAGTTGAACACTTGGGGCTTGGGTAACACGAACTACAGAACACGCTTGGAGCAAGTATATGATTACCTTGTACTTGAATTCTTGGGGTATGTGAGGGCTGCTGGGCTAGAAATTGACTATGGGACGTCCAAGTCAAGGATTCCACGGGGTAACTTTGAGAAACCACCACATGCTGAATTCCGTACTATACACAGGATTTCCTAAAATGCCCGCATATGCTGAGCTCGTTAGTTTGCAGACCACCCACAACTTGGAGGCTCAAAGTAAATAGAATCAACCATAACTAGTACATATGCAATTATATCCATGTCACGGAACTCAAAGGACCTATGCTTGAGTTATAGATTCAACTATACCTGCCCTGAACCTCCAGGAAAAGAACCCTAAACCCTGAACCGTGTCCCATGATTTTGGGAAATTCCCATGTAGAAGTTCAGGGGGCTTGGGCTGAGCTTCATAGGATGTGGTTGGGACATCTCGCGCTTGGAACTCAGGATTGGATAGGGGATAAGGGCTTCCACAAATCAGGGGTTCTTTTTGGGGGTTCCAAAAACCAGGACTAGACGATATCGGGGTCTATACGGGGGATTAGGGTCTTGCGCTTCAAGGTGGAAACCTCGTATTGTGCTTGTCACTCAAGATTGACTGCCAAATTCCGCTGAGAATATTACACTCCCCCAAACTAACATGGAAACCCATGTAGTCCCCTTTTAGAAGGACTGTAGTCTTTATAGGGCCCTTTTTGGGTTTCCATGTTAGTTTCCGGGAGTGTACATGCCGCCAAGAGTAACCTGACATGAAGAAGAAAAACCTTTGATGCTAACCCAGAGGGTCCAAGTACCCAATAATTAGGTATTTGGGTTTTGGGTAATAGTATTTACAGTATAGGTTTGGGTAAGTATATCATTATTAGGTACTTGGACCCTTAGGGTAAGTTGACATGGTAACCTACTTCAGCAAGCGCAAACTACTTGCCTGTTCTTGGGGACCTAGACCCTCCTCCTACCCTCTATTAGGGCCTAAGTACCCATTATTAGAGACCAAAAATCCCCAATTAAGGGCACAAGGAGGGTCCTGGGATGTATGAACTTCGCACTGCGTTGCAAATTGCAGGAGCCCAGCCCCCCTCTTTCCCACCCCTGCAAGACAAAAGTGTTGGTCGACCATCAAGGACTTCCATTATATAACCCGAATGTATGTGTATATATATATATATCTATATATTCATACCCTATAGTATCATAGTAGTTTCCATGTTCTTTTCCATTCTCCCGATCTAACCCTACTATTACCCCAATGGGTACTTTCAAGAAGCACAACTTGGAAGTTGGAAGCCATAAACCCTAAACCCTAAACCCTTGCAAGCTAACACTTCTAGGTTGTCTATGCCTCCATGTGAGCTAGTCTAAACTCCTAGTATCCCCCTTAATAACCCCCATAGTAGTTCCCTACATACTCCCCTATATATCCCCTTTAAGGAGTTTAGACTATAGCTCATGTGGGTGCGTGGGAGGGGGTTATGATGTAAGCTGTGCCTTTTTCGTCTGACAGCCCTACCTAAAGATACGTAGAAATATATATATATACGTATAATGGGACATCAACTTGACAGGAACATTGAAGATGACATAGAAACTGGGATCACACTTAGTGGTGTACAGGAATCATTGCTAATATCATGGCTCTAGATTCCCTAAACAATTCAGACCCCGAAGCCGTGTGCACCCTGTCTGGCCGGCTTTATCACAAATTAAAAATCCGAAGCCCTACACCTCCCTCCCGCCCCAAACCCTGAACCTTAGACCCTCTCCGCTTAACCCAATTCCATCCTCTGAAGGTCCAAGTAAGCGAACATCATGTACCCGCCCAAAACCCTGCGCAACATTCACTAACACTCAGAACCCAGGTACTCAATCATTGGGTACATGGACCCCAAACCCTAAACCCTGTACATTCCAAGATCTTTCTCTATATTTCCCTAGAACCCGTTTAGAGGGAGCTTTATTGGATACATAGATCCTCTGGGACTGCGGGACGCTCCACCCTCGAGGCCCCAGCGCCAAGTTCGTAGCTCTGAAAGCAATCCAATCCTGGAGCCTTCACGCAGCCATGAACCACAGAAAGGGTCCCAATTTGGGCTGTAGGTGGGGTATCAATGCATTCTGGAATTCCTAGTACAGTTAGGTAACTACGCGCCCACTGTATCTCATACTTGTGGGGAGTGAAGCCATTGTCACTTATCTCTTGTTCGTGGAGCATGAAGAAGTGGGTTGATCTAGGGCATGCCGGGATGATAGAGGGCTTATTGTAAATATCCATTCTTTCCTGGATCCTTATGCAGATAGTTCTACTACAAGTTAAGCGTCACATGCCTTACGCGGTTCTTTCTGCCTCAAAGATCTTTATTCCACAATGACGCAGTTTCATTGCGTATTCGCAAAAAGGAAAAGGAGCGGATTGGCGTGGACTCAACTGCACATAGATTGCCTTTCAAGGCGTACCTGGCTCTGGCAGTCCAGTCGAAGGGCAGGGTTGAATCCCCAAAAACCTGTGTAGCCCTAACTTAAAACCCTAATTAAACCCTAATCCGTCCCCGTCAGTTCACTGAAACCGCTGTGCAAGAAATGACTGGTGAAGAAATGTAAGGCTACGTCAGCTGCATAACATAAGAACTCAACTGCTTGCTGGCTAAGGAGTGCAAGGTATCCAAGGATTTAGGGCCATTTCTTATTTGGTTGAGCAGATCCGTTTGCAGCATCCAAAACCGAAATTAATAAACGTAGCGGGCAACACTTCATTTTGGGGGGCTCTCCAGGCCTCAAAAACTCCCAAACAGGAACTTCTCTCTCTCTCTCTCTCCCTCTCTTCAACTCCCTCCCTATGACAAACATGCTCGAATCCCAGGAAGATTCATGGGTGAAGATATGAACGGTACCCAACAGCAAAGTACACACACCCACACGTGCAAATGTGAGTTCACTGCGTGGCTAAGAAATTCTGCGTATCCTATGCCGGGCAGACCCATTTTCTTGAAGAGATGCACCGTGTGAGGGCACAAAAAACGCCTGAAGCCTAAACCCTTGATTCTTGACCTCTTGAGGGTTTAAGCCGTCTGTGTAGATGCCGAGTCGCATCACGGCGGCCGATGAGGAAACCTCACACTGTTCTTAAGGAAGATATGGGAAGAATTGGATTTGTGGGAGCCCGCCGGAGGACAAAACAGAGAGATCGAATCTGAAAAATGTGGGGTGGGTGCATATCCTTTTGGAGGGATCTGCGTACTGAAGGGAATGCTGGGCTTCATGGTGCCATGACCGAAACACTTCAACCGTTAACTGGTCCTTGTATATATGTTTATCTGCATCCGGAGCAAGCTCAGCAGCAATCCAACCCATCTTCATGCCGGGTACTGTTTGCCCTAGTAGCAGGCAGCGGTCCCTTGCAAAATGTATAGAGGTGCAGCTACGGCGAGAGGCTGCAAGCAAACTGTTCTGAAAGCAAGAAGAGTGAGTTTCACCTCGTACGAAGACGGTTGGACATGCAGTGTTCCGCATTTTTTGCCCTTCCTACCTCATGTGGAACCACTTGTTCATGCTTGCTCTTGATGCTGATGAACCTCTCGCTGCTGCTTCTGAAGTACAAAGACAAGCAGCGCCCCCGGCCGTCGAGCACCAGGGCTCGAGAATAACGTAGAATCAGGCCCTGCCGAAAGTGTTCATTGGTAGTTGTAGAAGGGTTTAGGGGCAGCCGTGGTTCTGAAAGTGCACATAAGTCGTAGCCGTTATAGTAGTTGCAGTAGTGGGATTGCGAGTAGGAAAGGTAGCCTCAGGATGAGTGGTAGGAGATTACCCAGAATGTCCAAGTACCTAATAATTGGGTACTTGGGTATTGGGTAATAGTATTTATAGTACAGGTTTTGGGTAAGTATATGACTATTAGGTACTTGGACCCTTAGGGTTAACTGATATGCAAGATTTTTCAGAAATTAAAGACTTCCGCCCTTTCAAACAGGCCTCTGACAAAATCACGCTTGGTTTCCGAGTACCCCACCCCAAGAGTACAAGTGCACAGTCATCATGTACTTCATACTTCACCCCCATGGCTGCACTAGAACTTGTAGGATTACCCGAAACCCCCATGAACCCCATTATTGCGTACAATGACCCTCTGGGCACGTAATCCCCTCCCCCGGATTAACAAACCTCCCCAGCCCCAAATTGAAACAAACACCCTTCATGATAACCGTGCCATATGCAGAAATCGAAATTCATGTGCTTGGGGGGGCTGATAAATTACATCCTTCAAGCCTGCTGGCATCCAATCCTCACATTTCTGATCTCCATTAATCTAAGGGATTTGGAACCCCAGTAGAAATTATAATTTCAGCTAAATATTAGGATTCTAGGTAACAGAAATTAAAAAAATATTTTCAGGAACCTTGTAGATTAAGCCAGCACAACTGAAGGTGACAGCAGCTTGAGGGTTCAGAGCAAAGGCGCAGAAACCCCCCCTCCCTTTGAGGGCCGTATAGGGGTAATATAGTAATATGGGGGGAATACAGGGATTATGTAGGAATAATGGAAAAGAGAATGGAAACTACTTTTTAGGGTTTAGGGTTTGTAGACCCTTGATTAATAAACTCCCTCCTTGTGAGAGCCTCAATATTAGGTCCCTATTATAATCCCTACTTAGGGGAGGGAGTTTCTTAATCACGGGTCTACGTTACAGTTCTTGATCTATGCGTTAAGGACTTTCGTTTACCCTTCAGGGAGGTCAAGGTTTAGATCTTTAATCTCCGCGCATGCCTATGCTTGAAGCCTTTATTTCAGCAGAGGTACCGCACCGGGGAGTTTTCTACTTGGGATTGTTGCGCACCATTCAGGGTTCAGGGTGCCTAGGACATCTTTGAAAGCAAGATGGCTCTCATTGCTGCGACTGCTGGCATGCAATCCTTCCGCTCGGAAGGTTCCTGTCGAGCTCTGGAGGAAGATAAACCGTAGCTCCACATGCTCAGGCCCAAAGCATGAGTCTAGTAGTCGGACGTACGGCTTTGCAGTCTGAAGGTCATGCAATGTTTCTTTGCAGCTTGTGATAAAGGCAGGTAGATCATTTTACTTGGCACTTGCCGCCCTGAACTCGAGAAGTTCCTAGGCTACCCAGACCCTGAACCCTTAGCCCCCAACCATGCGCTCCTCTTCAACGGCTTTGCCAAGTGGAACCGGGGTAGCCTCGGGTTTCTGATCAACTCCTGGGTTTTACTGGGTGGTGCTTTGCAGGCCCCAAGAAGTTATTCGATGATTACGTCTCCTTATGAAACGAAGAAGGCAAATACAAATTGTCCTCAAGTGCCACCCAGTTTTAGGGTTTGGGGCTCAAGGGTTGACATGTGCTCAGGCTGACGCTGACATGGATTCACGTAGGAAGGACAGCTGTGTTCAGAGCTCCCTTTGGAGGGTTTCAATGATTAACCCCAAACCCTAAACCCTACAACCCAAACCCTAAACCAGCAGGAGCAGCAGG
Organism: Symbiodinium pilosum; assembly: GCA_905231905.1. Lineage (NCBI taxonomy): Eukaryota > Dinophyceae > Suessiales > Symbiodiniaceae > Symbiodinium > Symbiodinium pilosum. The sequence continues at coordinate 273,283 of CAJNIZ010030001.1, forward strand.
AAGAGGAGGTGAGGGGAGAAAGAAGAGCCAAGAGAAAGGAGTAGCATACTAGCAAACTATATGGGGTGGGTTTCTCAAGCAGTTGGACTCTAGCGGCCCTAATTAGTGATAGATCTATATATACATATATACATACACATATACTTACATACGAGTTCTAAGAGATCCCTATTAGGGATTGTAGCGGGGTTGTCTTGTGAAAGTCCCGTATAGCAGCACCAATCATCACGAATCTGCTGAGCCCTTGGGAGCGGCGCATTGACATCCCGGGTGGCCTCGCGGGAGCATGAAAGGGTTCGGGGTTTTTCTGGATGTGGGCGGTTGTCAAAATTATGGTGCATTTTGGGGTATCTTAAATATTAGGCGCCGTATTATAATAGGGAGCCAAAGACCACAATTTTTGACAACCACCCATGTAGGGTTGAGGGTGTAGGGCTTAAGGGTTCCAGATTTGAGGCTCAGCAATTTGGGGCAACCTCCACATGGCAGTGTGTTTGGGTTGCTAAGAGGACGTGAAATGACTCTAGGGCTAGCATTCTGGGTTAACTTTTCGCTTGCCCGTATGGATTCGCCACGCTTTTAGTGCTTGTGTTTAGACTTTAATTGGATTTCACTTGCTCTAAATTTGGTTTTAAATGTTTCGAATAAGTTTATTACGATTCTAGTTGCAGTTAGTCCTTTAGTCGCCTTTTCTTCGATTTGATCGATCCTCATTCGCTTTTACTTAGACCTCAGAAGGATCCCAGTATATACCCCCCCCCCAATGTTCGGGTCCTACGATAAATAACACGCACCCTATTGTTGAATGCGGGTCGGAGTATATAGATGAGGGGTGGGGTAGCCGTTTACTATTAGGTTTGGGGACAACTTGTTGAGATCACATTTTCAATCCACTCTCATAATCTCCCTTTAGCACCACCAAGGTACGGAGAAATACACGCACGGGTTAAGGTTTCAGGTCTGGGGCTTAGGAATAATCACGTTTGTTAGAGGTTCAACGGAGGTACCGGACGTTTGGAATGTCGGAGTCGAATCATGCTTGTGGTTTAGCCACAACCTATCAACTGAGGATGCCCAATTCCAGATCGTTTTTGTTAGGTACTTCGGGGTGAAGGCCAATTCTGGAAACTACCCATGCGCCCGGAGTACCCAGTGTATAATTGCATGGCAGTGCCTGCCTAGGACAAATTTTGCATCTCCCGATCAGGCCCCAACGAAAAAGAAACAACAACTAGGACCCAAACTTTAACTTTCCAAATCGACCCTATAACTTTGAATAGGATCGCCTGAAAGCGCTTCTTCCCAGCTATCTTACTGAGTTGAACTGCCCGGTAGAAGGGTCGATGTAGCGCTTGGAGTTTGGTGACAGGCTTTCGGGAAGTTCGGAAGACACACTTTGGAAGGGTAGAGCGGAAGGAAAGTTATACGGTTATACGTGATCAGACGAGAGACTTGTTGTGTGTGGAGGTCACCCAATCTACCTTCTAAAGCCACGCGAGCGGTTGAAGTAGCCTCTAGAATTTGCTTTTTGCTTATGGTGCTTCGGGGTATCACAGGGGCCCTAGACCCTAGATCGGTGGTGCCGGGTTTAGGAGTCCGATCGGAAGCCTCCAACATCTATGTGCTACGTTATTGAACAACTTTCAAAAGCCCGCGGAAGCTGCACCGCCTCCTGCACTTCCATTCCTCTACCCGTACAAAGGCTTCAATGGCTAAGGGTTTGGTGAGTAGGAAAAGTACTCTAAACCCTAAACCCTTTGGCTCTGTTTTGTTCACTTCCTTGGTTGTGCCATTGCCTGCACGGCCGGTGGCTGCGTCAAAGCTGTGGCTCAGCGGTCAGCATGAGAGTTCTTGCAATTGAGTAATGTTTTTTTGGTGGTTGAACCTAGTAAGATTATATTCCTTATATAAAATATTATCCCCCAAAAGGAGGATGTAATCTTACTCTATAATGGGTACCATAGTATACCTAAATAAAATACTACTCAATTCATTCTAACTACACGCCTGAATGGCGATGAGCAAAAGGACAAGCAAGGATGCCTGTTCTACGTAGCACAAACCCTCAACCCAACCTGTTTCTTCAGTGCCTTTGCCCTGGAAGGCCGCCTTGATGTAGGGTAGGGGGAGCATTAACAAACATGAAAAGCAACGATGCCCCTACGTCTGCTCAAGCTTCTGCATGACTCTTTGCATCCAACGCGGTGAAGCCTGATATGACAGGCTGCAGACGCCCAGGTTTCGCAACAAGCAAGATGTAAAATCTAGGGAGCTCATGGGATCAAAGATGAAATTCTGAAGAGCCAGCTTTCAGACACCGACCTTTTGAGACCAACTACTGCAGGAGCCTGGATAATTACCAACATGTGTTCGAGGTCAACTTGAGGTACCCAATAGCAGAAATGTGAAAGACATCTAATTAGGGCGATGATATTGGGAATTACTCCGGCGTCCACATTATCCAGGCTTTTGAGGTGTCGCTGACCGCAGCTTCGACTGGCTGTCGCTGCAAAGAGGTGCTAGTCCTTGCCTTTTCCGAGAAAAGTACGCCAATGAGGACAAGTACTGCATACGGGGATTTCCATAAACAGGCCGCCCCAATATGGACGCCAATGCACACTAGCCCTTGCTAGTACAGGGACCTCCGAAAAGGGGGGCCCAAATGTCTGGAAACGCCTAATATTAAGTGAAATACCTCAAGCCAAATGCACCTGAGCTTCGAAATTGCACTTCAGTGATGATAGTCTGTACTACGGAGTCTGCCATGCTCCATCTGTTAAGCCCGTCCTGGCCTGAAGCACATGCACATGAGTCGCATAAGTCCTGTCAACATTTGTCAACACTAGCTGCCTCCTGCAATCTCACACATTCCGGGGCGGCTGTGACATGATTCCTTAGATGCTCACTGATGGTTCGTAGGGATTGAAGGAATAGGATGTAGGGACGATGGGGTATGTAGGGAATTCAAGACGATTTTTAGGGTGTCCATGAAGCGTTCTCGATCCCAAACCCTCAACCCTGCACCCAATCCGTAACTCTCCGATCTAATAAGTATGCTGGCGATGCAGGTTTTGGGGCTACATGCCACGTCTGCCACTGTGGAATGTGGCCGTTCAAACTTGAGGGTTTCGAGTTTGGGGCTTAGGATCTGACGGCCGCTGTGCAGTTTAGGGTTCAGGGTTTAGGGTTGGGGTTCAGGGTTTAGGGTTTGGGGTTCAGGGTTAAGGCCTAGCACCAGCATTGAACAATCAAGCATGACAGTCATCCGTGCTTGTCAGCTGGGAGACCGCCAGGTACAAAGCTATCCGCAAATTGAATCTATGACAAACTATAAGCCACATGGCGGCTTCCCACGAACAGGAATCTCGTACTATACACTGCCAACTTGGGTTGGCTCCTAAAACCCTTTGAAAAATGTTAATATATAGGGTCCCTTACTAAAGCCATTAAGGAAAATATTAATTATCCCAGGAGCCTACCCAGCAAGTACTGCACAATCCTTGTTCTAGGAATCCGCCAAAAAGCTCACTGTAGGAAACCTCCAAGTCCTGGAAGAAACATCTGGCAGCCCACGGCCTATGCTCAGTTGTCGAAAAGCATCTCATGCGCTAAAAAGGATTTAGGGTTTAGGGTTTAGGGTTGGGTACCATTCTGGGGGTCTCACAAATGACGACTGTAATCTTTTGGGGTCAACATTGGGGTTTCCCTCATGTTGGGAAAGTATGACTTGTAGAGATCCAAGACGACCTGCAATCTCGTTTAATGTCCCAGTGGGTACAGGGAACCCTGAGATATTGATTGAATTGTCAGTGACACCTCGCGGGGGCAAGTAGAATTCAAGGTCCCATAAGCTATTGATATAGGATTTAAACGTCTGCGCCCTCGTCACCCTGACCCTCTAAGAGTAAGCTGTCCCATGATAAGATGTAGTAGCAAGGCAGCCTGGTCTCACCTCACCGTGAATTTTAGGCACAAAGACCCCAAACATAAAGACGTTGAAGCTCTACGACCTTCTGCCTGTTTCGCCAGGACGGCCGAGTGCGGTTCACAAATGCTTCGGTGCAACATACTTGGCCTTCCAAATCTAGGAGGAGCTTGCTTCTGAATCGGGTTCTTCTCCCAGCGTGTGGCTGAGTTGAAGCCAGCAGTAGAGGTTGCATACACGCCCTCTGGGAGCCAAAAGCAAACATGAACGCATACCGTGCTCCGGAAAAGCTGAAGCGATTTGGCACAACAACATTCCAAGGGCCCCAACCCTTAAAGTTCGCAAGTAAGTGACTAGCAGATGTTTCCTTCAACCTGCCTAAGATTACTACTACACAATACGATTACTACTACACAATTTTAGTTGCCAGCCAAACGTGTAGCAGCTTGGATTGTTCTTAAATAAGCCTTAGTGGAAAGAGTGGAAATCCACAGAACGCCCTGCTGCCGGTGCGTACATGTACTTCGACTGCTTCCCAACATTTGGAGGCAGTCGCTGGCAGGCCATTGGGGTTTAGATTAGAAACCTCACCTCAGAATACGATGCTTCAAAATCATTCTCTACTACTTCTACTTCAACTCCGAATCTAAAGTGCAAGCTTTCCCTGCATGGTTTCGAGATCAGCCCGCTGGAAAGAAAGAGGTTCCGAGGGAGGTCTGAAACTGAACAAGCCGCAGCGTTGGACACCTAAACAGCAAGTATCATAGCATGTGAAGGCATCGCCTTCTGCTGCGCAGTTCCCATCAGTGCCAGAAAATTGTGCAGGTTTTACCGCATCGTTGTGAGCCCGTATGAACTCCCAAACCCTCCACCCTAAGCACTTGCTGCTGCACCCTGTATGACAAGCATCTGTAGCTCCAGCTGGACAATTATTACGGTCCAAACATGTTTCAGCCGTGCTCTCTGGCAAAGGCTGTTACAATCTCTTCGTATGAAAGCAAAAGGTAGCCCCCCATAAATTTTGAGACTGACTTCAGGCAATACTATAATCCTTACAGTAGTATAGTCGCCCCAGAAAGGGACCCCAATCTCAGAAATCCCCCAACAGAAGCAAAACTGCTTGACAGAAATGCAGCCAGTGGCAGCTCCCCATCACTCATGCATGTATCCGACTGTGGAAGCCCTGAAGGCACCCCGCATGCATAGATGACACTCTACTCTCATCCGAACGCGGCTTGTGTGAGCGAGCTCTACTCAGACCTCCCCATCCACTCGTACCGCCTTTAGGGTTTCCGGATTAGCATCATTGGGGTTGGTTTACGGTGTAGGCAATGCAGAAAGATCCCGGAGCTTAACGCACAGCAGTTGCCAAAGGCCCGAAACAGTAAGTCTTTAAGGAATATACGGAATACAGGGGTGTTAAAAAAATGTAGGTCCCGTTTTGAGGGCTCCCTGTAATAAGGACGGTGTTGAATATGCAGTATGTATGAGGACGACCGTTAATTGAGAAAACTCAAGCACGGACCTTTCCTGGAACACTTTCACCCCAACCGAGGGACAGTGAATGGGTCATCGCCCAATACTGTTAGGCCAAGCCCACCTTCAACAAGAGATGTTTCTCTGGATGGCGTAGAGGCGGTAAGGTAATGGTAATCGGTGTTTGTTATTGTGGGGTTTATGCGGGGCTATACTGTCCCCTAAACCCTAAACCCTCAACGCCTCAAAGCCTAAACCCCTAAACCACTAAACCCCAGACCCTATGAAACAGGAGGTAGGAGATGCTAGATCTTGGGGAGGCAACTATGCTGGTTTGGGGTTTAGGGTGTAGGGTTTACGGTTTAGGGCTTAGGAGTTTATTGCCTTTCGTGTTCGAAGAACAACTTCAACAGATATAGAGTTACTTTTGGAAATACATGTAAGTCTGGGCGAGGGTGCCAAATAAGGTTTTCTCAGGTCGCCGAAACCCAAGCGCCTGCAGTGTGGATGGAGGGCCCCTGATAGTGACTTGGGTTGTAAGTAGATTTTGGCGGTAATAAGTCTGGGTCTGAATTCCATAAAAGTTGTAATCATGGACTATGAATGTGAAAAAAAACTATGACTACTATGATGTTTACTGTTATCATTACTAATATTACTATCAGTACTATTGTACCAGTTTTTGTCGGCCATCAGGGGGACCCATCCGCAGGCTGAGAGCATAGCCGTGCTTTGTACAATCCGACAGCTCAGCTTCCACTGTCTGGAATGGTACAGATGTTGTGCCGCCCATCCCTATAGCTATCTGAAAAGGTGTGGCTTGGGGCTCACAACTTGGCAGATTTGTATGTTGTCCCAGAATAATTACTCCTGAGGTCTTCTCTCATAGGGGCCACCAACTGTACATCTCGGCAAGAACTATCTCAGATGCCTCTGTCACATCCAATTCGTTCAAACGCATGCAGCTAGAATTTTCTCAAAATGTCCCTGCGCACCTTTGTTTATCCACGGGTGAAGGATATGAGAACCATATCCCCTGTCGAGACCACCTACTGTCTGCAAAAAAAAGGGTAACCTTTTGGATTCTAATAGCGAATTAAGCTAGAGGTTGCATACTGCACTACTAAGAGGTTTGCTAGATAGGCATGTCAAGAAACACTAGTGCAATTAACAATGCCGACATGCCCCTGCATGACCGATGTATACCCAGAACCTTTGCCCCAACACCCAAAGCACCTTTAAACTCTTACACCGGAAGCCCCTAGACCCTCTTGAGTTGTGCACGAACCAGATGGCTGGAGCATTTTGAGAAACCCGAAAATCAATCCGGTGCCCAATTTTGGCATGCGATAATCCAAAGGCCAATCGTGAGGGCCCGAGTGTTCAACAAAATCTAAACTCGGTCAGGTTTAATAGAATTCCCAAATACAAATAGAACGGGCTCCAAATCCCCCAATGGTTGGCATAGATGCCATTTCTACGTATGTCTGGAATGTCTGGGTAGGGGCAGCCGCAATCCTAGATCAGGTTTCAAGGGAAGTTTGGAAACGTTCTGGGTTTGAGGATAGCAGCACCATCGGCAGCAGGAGGAAAAGCAGTCGTAACCGTGGTAGTGTATGAGTGGTAGTAATTGTGGTCGTCGTCGTCGTCGTCGCCGCCGCCGCCGCCGCCGTCGTCGTCGTTCTGCGAGAGGCTTAAAATGTTTGGCTCAGGACGGTTCAGGGCATCGGTATAGCAACTAAGTTACGCAAGACGGCATGATGGTATGTGTTGCTCAGGCACCTGGACCCGCAGGGACAGGATCCCAACTTTTGCTTGCAAGATGGTACATTAAGTGGGCCATTGTTGGCAAAAGCTCTACTTCAACAAGCAGTTTCAGACATATGGATTACAAATGACAGGCTTAAGCTGACCCAGTAGTAAGTACACTCCGCATGCCGTGTAGGGACCTCTTTCCACGCACTTAAGATCACTCGACTAGACTGCCATCTGCAAAGATGTCCATTTCGACTGCTGCATCTTCACCCTCCGAGACAGTTTCTGCACCATCCACAAGCCTAAGATATTGTTGAAGCGCCAACAGACTTGAAGCGCTAGTTCTACGTTCGATTTAGGCACACGCAAAGTTGTAACATGTTCTTGAACAACCGCCCAGGAGCCGTGCATCTTCAACAGCATTGCTATGCGTAATGATCTTCCCCAGCTCGCTATAAATCTTCTCGTCAGAGCTGATGCTGATGAAAGGCAGGGCCCTTGCTTCGATTGCGAACTCCACCTGAGTTCGCACTGTTTTAGTGGTTCAGGCAAGGGCTATATGGGGACTATACGGGGACTAGTTACGTGGGCATGAGGTGATTCGTTGAGTGGTGGAAGCAGTTAACAGACTTTTCCTCCGCCAAAAGGCGAACGCTGCATCGAAACTTACTCTGTAGCGGGGACTATAGAACCCCAATAACACAGTACTCACCTGCCGCACAACATGAGGGCGTTGTCAACATGGGAAAGCCCTTTAGAAGCTCATCTAACAAACACGCTTTTCGGGATGTGGTACATAGCGACAGGCTTTAGAAGAACTATCCCCGTGCCCGGCAAACTCTGAACCTGATTTGCAATGCCACCCAATCCAGAAAGGCACTTTACGGTTCAGTGTTACATACAGATCATTTTTATTCACTACGGTTTCGGGGCTGAAGATGTTAGGTGTCAGGGTGTACGGAAGCCCTCTCTAAAGCCCGAATTAGATTGCCCGTCGAAAGAGGCTTCATCTCAAAATGCCCGCTCCAGCTTAGCCGCAGATGCAATGGCGGGGTTCTCCAAATTGCGGGCACCGCAATACGGGACCCATTCTTGGGGACAACTGTCCTAAGGGAGCGCCATTTTGAGAAATAAAAGCCAACATATATCGCGATACCAGAAGCGCACTGCCTGCATGGAAGCCTGTTCTCTCAGCATGACTGCTACCTACCTGCCTAGCCCTACGGAAATGTGGTGATTTTTGGGGGTTGCCCAGGCAGCTTCTCAAGTTACTAGGGGCTCATGATGTGATAGTTTCCCTAAACTGGGGGACCCCCAATCCCAATATACACGCCGAATGCTGAAGACTGTAATCCTCATGATCAGTACGCTAAACATGGTACTCCTTGATTTTGACGCAAAGACCATTTGGGACCATAGAAGAAAGCAAACAAATGTGCCTGCGTCGGCTCGCCGGCCACTTCGGCATTAAAGCTCATACCTTCTTGCCGTTCGATCAGCGCTTTTGGGTGCTTGAAGCACATAAAGTTAAATTCTTCATAACAGATGTCACGCCAACAGGGGAATATGATCCAGCTCATCTCAAAGACTATAGTATATATCCCAAATAGATATCACTCATGCAGCTGACAAAACATCCGCGGTGGGGAGGGGTCAGGGCTGGTTTCAGCTGGTGTTGCTGACCGAGCTTCACGGGACGAAGTTCTGATAATGTAGGCTGTATATGAAAGCACTCCATGTTCCCAATGTGATCATCTTACGTATTACGAAGCCCTAAACCAAACCCGTAACCCTAAAGAGCATTAAACGTTCTTCTTGTTGCCCTGATCCGGAATCACTTAAACCATTATAGACCCTAGACCCGAACCTGTTAGGGTGCTGGGCAATAAACTTCAGGAGAGTTGGGTTCAGTTTCAAGGCCTGGGCTTGAAGGTTATGGGGTTCAGGTTTAGGGTAAGCGGCGGTGAAATTCAGCGTATGAGCGTTTCTCTGAATCCACACCTTTTTGTGTTATTCTGATGTTGTCATCCAAGCGCGACTGGCCTGTCTTTCACAAGGCTTCTCTGGCAAAGCTCTCGCAAACTCTTACAATCTCGTGAACGCTGCAGCCGCGCCAGAAAAGTTTGTGATGCGCTGGGTCCTGTTATTCTATTCATAACACAAGGCAAGGTCTTTTGGTATGGCTATACTTAGGTTGTAGCTGCGGTTATAGCTGGGTTATAAATACCACTGGTGTCTAAATCGGCAAACCTTAAGCCTGATTTTTCAACACTATTTGGATGAGCCTGTGAATCCTCTGCTTCGGACAGCGGCTCACCCATCACTAGCTGCAGGACAGGAGTCTCATCCCTCAACCCTAAGCCTTAAGCTCCTAAACGCTAGAACCTGATGACAAGCATTTTCTGCTTCTAAAACTTGAAGCTTATGTGCCTATCACCCATTTTTGAAATTTCCGTGTTCTTTTCCATTCCTCCATTCCCTGGTAACCACATTAGTAAGTAACCCCTAGACCCAAAACCCTAAACCCCAAACCCAAATCCCAAAACCCTAAACTTCAAGCTTGGAGGCTGAAGGTGGCAGAGAGCGTGGACCAGCTCCGTGCGTCCTTGCACTGCGGGCACCGCTCCTCCGGGGGCCATATGGGTGGTTGTCAAAATTATGGTCCCCTTTTGGGTAGCCTAAATATTAGGTGCCGTATTATAATAGGGATTGAAATTGAAAGGTGGACCATAACTTTGACAACCACCCATGTAGTCTAAATTCCTAGTAGCCCCCTTAAACACCCCTAGTATAGGCTTCGGGGTTTAGGGTTTAGCATCTAAACTCCTGGCATCCCGGCTAAATAGCCTTTAGGAGCCCCTGGTATAATCAACTATGTAAGCCCCCTTAACGGAGTTTAAAATAAGCTACTGCTCACGTGGGTCGAGGGTTTAGGGTTGCTATGAACCCTGCTTCCTGCAGTATGAACCCCAAGCCCTACACCCAGTATAGGGGCCACTACAAAGTTAGGTCTTAGGGGTCTTTAGCGAGTAGTGCTCATTAGGCCGTTTGAGTTCATATTCGCTTTACAGTGATCTGGGGGCCTTGGGTTTGCACTTCTTACCGTTGTAGCGGAGAGTATAGGGGTTTAGAGTGTAGGGTCGGTCTAGGCTTTTGCGTTTCCGGTTTCAGGGTGGAGGTTAGTTGCTAGCGTTTGATGCTGAAGGGGTTAAGGTTATTCGAAGGGAAGAGTTTCTTGTCGATACATATTCCACGGTTTATGGGGCTAAGCTCAAGTTCAAGAAATACATACTGGATCAGTTGATGTGAGGGTTTCCCCAAAGTAGGAGGACCTTTTGGGGGGTCCCCATAATAAGGTTTTTTAATATTTTGGGGTCTATATTGGTGTCTCCTTATTTTGGGAAACCCAGAACCCTAGACCGTCTGTTGTCCAGGACTTTAGAGACTATAAAGGGCAGGTTAGGTTTGGAAAAACTGCAGGCGTGATTCAGGGCCTTGCTTATCCAACTTTCCCGTTTAGGATTAAGGCCCGGACACCCCTCCCCACCCCAACCCACTCCCCCCTATGAATACATATTACCCCCCGTTCCATGGTGGTAATATTGCAGGCTGTCAAAACTAGTTACAAAGTGTAAGGGTCATATGCTATGATACATTGCAGAAGTTTCGCAGACATGCGCGCACGATGTGGAACAGGTTATGTAGGAACCCAGATACAGGATGGAATCTTCAAGCTTACAATGGATGATTATCAGATCTGCGACGGTTTTACCTATTGCTTCCGACCAGCTTTGAGAACCTGTAGGTACGGCCTGGATGCAATCTATAGAATTTCTTACTGGAATCCTCGCCAACTTCCATGCGCTCGCAGAAGAAGCCTGAACTCAGGCAGACACCATTTTCAAGGACGTTGCTTCAGCAAGGGAGAGCCAGATGAAACAGAACAACGAACATGAAATGGAAACTACTATAATCTTTTACGGTTCAGGCTTCAGGGATTAGAGATTACGGCTTGAACACATAACTAGACTTAATTATAATATTCCTGCAGCCACGACCTCTAGACTTAGTGGGCGGACTATCAGTGTCTAATTGCGTATTTTAGGTGGTCCCAAAGTCCTTGTACCCTAAAACCTAAACCCAAACCCCTACACCCTGAAGGATGCCTTGGCTGGACCTCAAGATGGTAGTGGAACTTATTTAAAATTTAGGGTTCGGGTTTAGGGTTTAGGGTTCGGGTTCGATAGAAAAACACTACGCAACGCTGCTTTCCTTCTCATGTTCCATCTCTTGTCCATTTGACTCTCAATCCTTGTTAATTGTGTAGGCCTACTACACCCTAAAGCCTGAACTCCCTGAACCCTAAGCCCCGAACTCCCTAAACCGTAAATCCTAAAACATGAACTCCCTAAACCCTAAACCCTGAACTCCCTAAACCCTAAATCCCAAAACATGAACTCCATAAACCCTAAACCCTGAACTCCGTAAACTCTAAACCCTAAAACATGAGCTCCCTAAACCCTAAACCCTGAACTCCGTAAACTCTAAACCCTAAAACATGAGCTCCCCAAACCCTAAACCCTAAACCCCATGACATGGCGCCTTCCCTTGCAAAACTGCTCACCCTGAAGAAACTTGAGTACCCAGACCCCCTAGGGTTTAGGGTTTAGGTAGAGGATCCAAAACATGGAAACCCCCTAATAATCCCTAGTTTCCCCAATGTAATAATGGGTTCATGTTGGGGGACGGGGGGGGGGGTCCATTTTTTGGATCCTTTAGGGGGTCTGGGTAAGCTTGCTACGGAACGCTGATGTTATCCTTGCTTGGCCTTTGGAGGCCTGTGAATAATGTAGCTATATAGGGTCCTTATGAAACCAATAAGGAAAATCTCCAAACATCCCAAAAGCCAACCCACTAAACCCTAAACCTTAAACCCTATACCCTATAACTATATCGCAACTGCAAGAGAGCACCTAATCATAACTTGGATTTGCAGTACCTAGACTGGGACTCCACAGGTCCTTTTTGGGTAACTTAGTGGTAGCCCCGAACCGCACATAACTCCTGGATCAACCTCATGACTTGGGTTTTCTCTTCCTAGGCACAAAAAAGCTGAGGGCCTCAAAAACCTGGGTTACTGATAGGGGAAACCAAAAGCAGCTAACCTAGCATGTAAGAATCATAGATGAGGTCTCCTTCTAATCAAAGTTAAGCTGCTTAACTGCAAACCGGAAAATCTTCTGGAATGGTAGCTCCAAAAACCAGCCCATCATATATCCCTATACATAACCCCTGAAAATGCTTGTGTAGCCTGCCACCACAAATTACAAGCATCTAGCCAACAAATTGACACATAGGGATATGCCACGTCAAGCCCCTCATACACAACCCCCGAAGGTGGCCTAAACCCTAAACCCCGAAGGTGGGGAGATCCCTCCCAAAAGCTTCTGCTTAGCTTCTGGTGTGTTCCGAACTTGGCATAAACCCTGAACCCTAAACCCTGAACCCTAGAGCGGTAGGGTTAAGGGTTTAAGTTTAGGGTTAGACCTTTGACCCTAAACTCGAGTCTTAAACCCCTGCAAGTCCCTGCATTCAGGGAGCAAAGCTGAGAGCCGTCACCTCAGTTGTCCCAAATCAAAGCCCTACTGATTGAAGATATAAGGTTTAGGGTTTAGGACTCAGGGTCTATAACCCCTTATCATCCTCCCATAGTGGAGAATTTAAATGGAAAAGAACATGGAAAATTAAAAGGAAACTAGGGAAATATAGTCCCCCTTAAGTAGATAGAATATGGCTTTGGGTATACCAGACTAAGATCCCCAGATACCCCATATTCTGTCCAATTCAGGGGCACTATAGGAGCTAGAGTCTAAACTCCTGAAACGGGATTATATAGGGCTTAGGGCTTCTTAGGGTTCAGGGTGTAGGGTTTCGGGATTAGCGTAGAAGGTCTAAGCTCCTCAAAGGAGGTTATATAGGGGAATATAGAAGGGACTATTGTAGGGCCTATGAAGCGGGATGCTAGGAGTTTAGGCTATGGCTCAGATTCCGGGGTTTTTCCTGATGTCGGGATCCCTCTCAAGGGGTGATATATGTGCATATAGGGTCAGTTCTTGGAATTATTTTATGCTAGGGATGGTAAGTTTTTGGAACTGTACCCTTAAACTTTTGGGAATGTCTCACATGTAAGTCTGAGTCAGGAGGTTGCTAAGAGCCTCTGGTGGTGACGCATCTGGAGGCCATGGAGCCAACATGTACTCCTGAATCCCAAAACCCTAGAACCCCAGCCCCGAACCCAGAACCCTAAACCTTAAGCCGAATCCTTGCCAAGCCTTCGCCCTCGAGCTGCTTGAAAATAGGATTCAGGGTTTAGGGCTGCGAGCAGCACCACAAAAGCGCCTAGAAGCCCTAGGCAGTACCATCCCGAACTCACATGCCGAAACCCACGGGCCGCAACCCAAATGACTTCATCACTACGAATCAATTCTCAAACACTTCTGGGGCACACAGGACCAAGAAATCAGACGGGGATAACATTCAGAATCATCTATAGAAATTTCACCCCCCCTTCCGCCCACAAACCCTAAACCATAAACCCGAAAACCCCTAAATGCCTGAACCCCACCCAGGTTGTAGGGAAGCTACGGAAGCTTGATGACCATCCCTGGCTCCAGCCCACCAGGCACAACCCAGGAACCGCCTTTGCCTTGAGGCTTTGAGGCTTAAGGGCTTATGGGTTCAAGATCTGAAGGTTTAGGGCTTCAGGGGCTTTAGAGGTATGGGTTTGTGGGGTTAGGGGCTGACAAATCAAGTATCTGAGGCTCTGGTGGCTGAACAGCTAAGAGTGTGAGGGTTTGAGAGGCTTTAGGGTTCAGGGACTTAAGGTTTTAGAGGGCTAGGGGTTTAGAGATTAAGGGGCTTCAGACTTCGGAGTTTTCGGCTTTGCGAAGGCTCGGAATCCACGGCAGAGGGTTTAAGATCAGGCACCCAGAGCTTCGGGCATAAACCCGAAACCCTAAACCCTTAAACCCCTAAACCGTGTAGGGTTTAGGGATTCAGGGCCAGCTCATGCATAGTGGTTTTATGTGATGGTACATGTACGAAGCCCACATCCCTGCACCGGCAAGCTCTTAACCCTTCTCTGGGGAACCAATTGGGCCCAAAGTCTGTGAACATTTCATCCATTGGGCTATTTGCATCCCTAGGGCTGTTTGCAGGACCCTAAGCCCTACAAACCCAAGCAGCAGCACACATAAAACCCGAAGCTTCGACCCCCTCAACATCAAAACCGCCCATCCCTGAAATTAGAATTTCCGATGAACTATAGTATATCACAATGGGACAGTAGGAGTGTGGGGTGTTTGAATGTGAGGGGGTCCCATTGCAGTTTCCATTTGATTCTACCTTGTTGGGGTAATAGCCCTACACCCTGTAGAACCCCTATATGATCCTGTATAGCCCCTACGTCAATCCTGCATAACTCCTATAGACTCCCTGTATAATCCCTAAATATCACCCTTGATGCATCCAGGGGCTAGCTCTCGCATGCCAGGACCCACGCGGCTTCTCACCTCAGCTGTTAAGTTTGGGGTTTAGGGTTAAGTGCTTGGGGTTTAGATCTATAGGGCTGAAGGTTTAGTGTTAAGGATTTGGGTTTTGGGGTTGCAGGGTTCAGGGGTGTTAGCATTTGGAGCTTAGGGCCTTAAGCATCTGGGCGCCTGGGAATTAAGAATTTATCTTTTGGGTCTAGGCGTTGGGGGTTTTATGGGTTTAAGCTTAAGCTTTCGGGCTTTTGGGGTCTGGGGTGCGTGGTTTGGATTTTAGCATCTAGAGTTTGTGGTTCAGGGTTAGCTAAGGCTTGCAATGTAGAATTCTGAGCTAAACCACTGCGGCTTGGCGAAGGGTTTACAGCTTAAATTGAAGATTTGCATGTCTCGAATTTTCTCGAAAGGAGGCACCGCCACCTCTACAATAAGGACCAAACGAGCCACAAACCCTAGAGATTTACACGTCTTTGGCGTTTCAGGATGCTTATAGCATTACTTCTGGATATCGTTGCCCTTGCTGTTCTGTTGCAGATACCTAAATGGGTTGCTGCTGTCACTGGAGCTGTTAAGCTTTACACGCGGACATATGCTGGTCTTAGAGGTTGCCATTTTCATATTGAAGCCGACTGAGTACCCAACAACTTGTCAAGCAAGGTACAGAAGCTGGCATACTTAGAAAACCCACATCCTCACTATGTTCATATTGATTGTACGCGACTCGCCCTGAACCCTAATCAAACGGTTTCCTCCCGTAGCTTCTGGGACCGTGGGCCCTCAATCTACGTTCCCGAGTTGCATAATTCCCCAACTCATGAAAGGCTACAGACTTTAAATCTAAGTTTCCGACGTCGAAGAGTTCCCCGCTTGCCCCTAAACCCTAAACCCATCAAGCCTAAATCTAGGTTCCCCAGTAAACCCTAAATAATAACTGTACCGTTTTTCCAACTGTTCTGTTTTGATGAGGAGACCCCCAAACAAAAAGGGTAANNGTACTACTGGGGTACCTAGAAATCCCCAACCCTAAACCCTAACCCCTAAACCCTAAATCCCCAACCCCCACCCTAAGCTCGGACTTTGCCAGGCTCCAGGCTGTGCAGCCCGAGGAGGTTACAAAGCCGCCTCCGGAACCAGATCTGACTCTAGAGTTTGGGGATTCAGGGTTTAGGGATTCAGGGTTTAGGGGTTCAGGGTTTAGGGATTCAGGGTTTAGGGATTCAGGGTTTAGGGATTCAGGGATTCAGGGTTTAGGGTTCAGGGCTTGGGGCTTCGGCGTTTTGATGTGTTGTGGATTTTTTTGTGGAATTTTGTGTGGAATTACTTAGGGTTTAGGGTTTAGGTTTAGGGGGTTCAGTCTTTGGGTTCAGGGTGTACCTTGAACCCGGAAGAGGTGCCATATATAAGGATCTGTATATGGGATCCTAAAACTGAAGGTCTCTTGGGTCTGGAGTAACAACAGCGGCTAGGTGTATGTAGAGTACCTAAGGGGAGGATACATAATTAGGATGGCCTTTAAGCACATCTAGCCTCTCCTGGTAGCGCTCATGGTTCAGAGCTTTGAGCTATAAGGTGCGCACATGTATCTGTAAAACCCTAAACCCTAAGCCGATTACAGGTTTCTGAAGAAGGGGGTTTTTGAGGACAGTAGAATATGCGGGAATGGCGGCGAGAATTTTTTGGGGCCCCTCGAAGATTACAATGCTTTGAGTTGCGCAACTGCATGCCCGCATGCAAATTCTGGCTTCGTAGATATTACAAGATGCTAGTGTTAACTCTACTAGGAATCATAAGCGACACCGAAAATTACGGGTAAATAGCTTGCTGTTCCCTGCCTAGGCGGTTCTGAAGCCTTAGCCTTACCTCTGGGAAGCATGGAATGAAAGAATGGATCCTTCTTGTGGCCCCTTGATAATCCCTGGTAAATTCGTAATTTCAACTTTCTTTTCAATTCCCTAACTGCCTTCTAACCAGAGGTATGCCAAACCCTGAACTCTTAACCAGGTTCCATGTCATTGTCCATTTGCTTTTTAGGATTTCGGGGAAATATCCCGAAAACGTAGAATCCTGTGATACTCCCTCTGTAACTGTTCATTGCCAATATGGACCTTTGTGGAACCAAAACTTTAAATACTTAATCCTAAACCCCAAATCATAAACCTTAAATACTAAATCCTAAGCCCTAAATCCTAAACCGTAAATACTAAATCCTAAACCCTAAATCCTAAACCGTAAATACTAAATCCTAAACCCTAAATCCTAAACCGTAAATACTAAACCCTAAACCCTAAATCCTAAACCTTATATACTACATCCTAAACCTTAAGTCCTATAAACCTTATATACTAAATCCTAAATTGGGTTGACCCCTAAAACCCTTTGAACAATATTAGTATATAGGGTCCCTTATAAAGCCCTTAGGAAATATTAATAATTCCAGGAGCCTACCCAGTAAACCTTCAACCTCATGATCCCTGTTCTTGGTTGGCCTTTGGAACCCTTTGACAAATATCAGTATATAAGGTCCTTCTGAAACCAAGTAGGGAAAACATTTAAAGTATCCCAAAGGCCAACCCAGCTATCTATAGTAGTCCCCTATATAATCCCCTATATTAACTCCCTTAAAGGAGTTTAGACTATAGCTCATATACTAAATACTAAACCCTAAACCTCATGATCCCTGTTTGTCAGCCCTAAGGCCTGGTGTTACGACCAGGCCGGCCCTGGAGGACAAGTGCTGCAATCCTCCAGGCAGGAATACCCAGCTCTTGAGGTTTCAGGGTTCAGGGATTTAGGGTTTAGGGTTTAAGGTTTAAGGTTTAGGGTTTAAGGTTTAAGGTTTAGGCTGTAAGGTTTAGGGTTTCAGGGTTTAGCATTAAGGCCTTAATACTTCTTGGGATTTAGAGTTTAAGATTTAGGCTGTACTTACCTGGAGGTGCAGGGTGACTATCAACCCAGTACAATTCTGCTTCTAAGCCGCCCTAAGCCGGTTCCAGCTGGATGAAAATACCAATGATACTTGGGTTAGGGTTTAGGGTTTAGGATACTTGGGTCATGATTTTCCTGAACCTCCAGCCGAGGGTTGATGATCAAGGATTTGGGTTTGTGATTTCATTTTGACTTACCCTTTTTAGATCCCCTTTAGGATTAAGACCTTTAGGGGATCCTTCGTCGCGTTAGGGCCGTTAGGAGCTTATGGCCTGGATTTGCCACTTACGACGTGGCTTGTGGGCCTGGATGCGCAATTAAGGGTGGTTTAAGGTTCAGGGGTCAGGCTCGAAGGATTAGTTTCTAGCTACCTAAACCCTAGGCCAGGTTTCTAGAAAGAGGGGATTGGGCTTACGGCATCAGGTTCAATAGGTTAAGGATGGGGCTTTAGGCATCAGGCCTGGGGATGAGGTTTAAGCCCCCTAGCCTCTGCACCCTGGCGGGCTACTCCCCCGCTTGAGAAACAGCTTCAGAAACACGATCAAAAGGTGCCAGGGTTGTACACCTAATGTCTGTGGTGTCCCTGATGGAGTTACCCAGCATGGCCCCAACATTACCTTCATATAAACCTGTAGTCCCCCAAAAGGTTCCTGAAATACGGCTTTCTGATTGAATGAGCTGCTTTTGTAGAAGCTGCAGGTGCCGCTGCCTTCCTGAAGGGGGCACTTTTCAGGTTTGGGGTCTAGGGCCTACGAGGGGTTGTTTCAAAGACTGATGCCCACTGAGCGTTGTCCCAAGTGCTCACTCTGCAAAGCCGGCAAAGCCTTGCTGCCTTGTGTGTTTGCCGCGCCTTTTTCACTAAGGCTTCCGAATGCTATAATTAAGCAGTGCTGGCCTTGTAGGTTGTTCTCGTACAGGAGGTCGGCAGTCAGCGTCTTCGACTCAGAGTCCTTGCCGCGCGAACTTGAAGCGTTGGGGTGGCTCAGCACTACAAAAGACGAGTTCGCTTTGAGAGCCTGATGCAGAAGCCTTCTCAAATGTTCAGTTCCACTTTGCTCCTCAGCAGCCGTGAACCAAAATACACAATCAGTTAGTTGGAGAACGTGGACATCCACGCGAATGAACCGGAGATTTAAGTTTACCTACTCTATACAAATAAGTACCTGAAATCTGCGACCTTGTGGCCCCAAAGCCCGATATTGTCGTGAAAGATTGTCTTTCGGAGCCCTTGGGGCTATGAGATGTCTAGGGTTGTGTCATGTGATTGGAGAGCACTGTTGGTTTAGGGCCCCACACGCTGCGTGACGCTCCCTGTGAGGTGCTGCCAGCACGAGCGGCCTCTTTTATCTGCAGCTTGTTGCATGTAAGCCCCACGCTTTTGACAAAACATTCTTCTGGCACTGAAGCGCAGATCAAGAAGTGACGTACCCTGAGGGTCCAAGTACCCACTAATCATATACCCAAAACCTGTACTACAAGTACTATTACCCACTACCCAAGTACCTAATTATTGGGTACTTGGACCCTTAGGGGTACCTTTGCCCTACTCCCTCAAAGTGGCAATTGCCTCGGGTCCACCAGTTCAGGAGATTGAAGACACTAAGCCGTCCAAGTCCGATGGACCCTGACCTGATTCACATCAACCCAAAACGCCGTAACAAAGCCAAAGGGTGCATGTAGGTATACGTATAGTAAATACATGGGGCCGAATCCAAAGGAGTTCCTATATCAGTACTCTGGGGCCCAAGTATACGCTAGTTTCCAACCTTTCTGGGGTCCATATAGTAAGGCCTATAGTATTTTGGGGGTCTATATTGAGGTCCCCCAATTTAAGGTAACTACCATGTACTCAACCTTTTGAAATACTGCTTAGCCAAGAGTCGCAGGACGCCGCGCGTGAAGAAGTCATGCCCTCCCGCACAGCTGGCCTGCTTCAGGCAGCTTCCCCAAGAAGGTTCAAAAAGCACGGGGCCCCGAAGTTACAGATTGCCGTACAAAAAAACGCATAACGGGAAGAAATATAGCTATGTCCTAAAAGCCCTACTGCTGGAAGTTGTAAACTGGTCATAGAGAGCGCCCTCTTGCCCCGTCTGTTGCCCCCTCTGTTGCCTTGTGCTCTAAAGCAGCGGTTCAGATTGAATCGACATTACAAGGATTTCAAGGTCTTTTGAAGACTTAGGACAGCTGTGGGTTCGCAGATGCCAGCGGCTGGTTTCGAATGCTCTCCACTATGTACGTTTGGGTTTTTGCGCCCAGGCTGGACTTCAACTTGCGGGGGCGCAGGCCGTTACAGCAGAACCTAATCCAGGAATATGTTAAAGCAATTGACGGATCTCTGCACTGAGCAGGCCCGAGCAGCTCAAGAGCAACCTATGCCATCAGACTTCCAGCTGTGAAATTTTCCCTGCCGCTAATCAAGAACCCTACGCCTACAGCACATCTCGAGTAGCAAGCAAATCAGTCCCTCAAGCTCAGGAAGCTGCATCTAAAAAAGGTTATTGACTTTTGTTCTTGGAGGTTGGGCGGGCCTCACTAAAACATAGAAGCCAGGCCCAAGCTAGATTATTGTCAGGCAACAACAAGTATGGCCTTTCCTGACATGAGCCGAAGGTCGTCGCCACTGTTTTGAGGGCCCTATTTTGGGAAACTCCCATGTGATGACCCCCAGCCCTTCTGAGAGCCATAATTTGGGATTTGGGGCTCACATGTATAACCCCCATACAGTCCTACCATATATAATCCTACACTAGGCTGCTGTGACTTGTGCAACCAAAGATAACCAACACATACCACTACCCTACATACCCCCTATCTATGCATATATATATATATGCACACACGCAACCCCCACCAAACACCAGGCGCCTGCTGGCCATCATGGTCACCCAGGGAAGCGGCACGTCGTGCAGAAGTCGCCAAGCGAAGGAGGCAAAGGGGATCCGCAGCGTACGCAGCACGGAGAAGTCCAAACTTAAATGATCAATGAGGTTTAGGGTTTGGGGTTGAGGGTTCAGGGTGAGCTTTTGTAGCATCCCTCACGGACGCAGAGGTGGAGAGCAGTGACAACTTATGCCCTGCTCCGCTAGGAGGAACGAAGAATCCTTTTGGCAGTGGCATGAAGAGCCCACCCCTGACAGTAAATGTTCCTATTGTGGCGTATTATAAATGCGGACAGAAAATTTAGGGGTTGGTTTGTTTTGTATGTTAGGGCAGGGGTTATGAAAGATCCATGAAGTGGATCCGGATAGACTGGAGGCCCCATAAACAAAAGCAGGACGCGCGGGGTTTGGGGGAGGGTAAATCCTGGTCTACCGCTAACATTCCCTGCTTGACCCAAAACCGGCTGAAAGCTTACAAATGATACTAACTCTCCTGCATGACCTTTGTATTCTAGAATACATTAACTCCCAATGCCAGGTACAGAGGAGTCCGTATGGTCAAGCAAGATTCTCTGCATGAACTGTACGACCTTAAATAAACCCAAACCCTAAACCCACGTGGTTTCCTACCTGCAGCCCGGGCTCTAGTTGTCCGGCTGCGTCTTCACCTGACCAGGTTCCAATTCGTAAAGATCAGGAAGGGATGCTACATGCTTGGGTGTTATGGTCCCCCTTAAATGGATAGAATATGGCTTTGGGCATATTATTATAAGATCCCCATATACCCCATATGTTATCTACTTAAGGGGGACTAGGTTTAGGATGTGGATGTTACGATTGTCAGCTACAAGCGAGATTTTTTCCCACATACAGTCAATGAGTCAAGGACGCTTCTAAGCCCAATAGTAAGGTAATCTGTTCCTGCAGCTATCTCTTTTTAGGGAACTAATCTGTGTAGGGATTCTATGCATGTGCGGAGAAGTACTTCAAAACAGTATGCGGAAGGTAGAGGTGCCCAAGCATCTAGCCACAAAAAAAAGTTGGTACGGCACTTCAGATGGACCCTCGTAATGCAGGAACACGGAAAACATGACTTTCCCATGCCCAAAACCAGAAGATATGCAGGGAACCCTTCTCTTCAGACCGCGCACTGGAAAAACTTCTGTAACAAACTTCCCCAAAACCCTAAACCAACGGACACGGCTTTCAGATTTCATGACTTCCCCGCGGCACCGGCATTTTCAACGCCACGGAAGTGACGTGGGCCGGCCACGCATTGTCACGAAAAGCCTGGGATGGCACGTGGAACCCAAGGCTTTTCACCAATGTAACAACAACCCATGGCCCAAACCCTAAAATTGTGCGGGGAACTATCTCTCTCCCTCCCTCCCTCCCTCCCTGCCTCCCTGCCTTCCTTCATTCCTTCCTTCCCTCCCTCTCTCTCTCTCTCTCTTCTTCTTCTTCTACGGGCTGAACCTACCCCCGTGGGTAGGTCAGGGCACAGCCCTGAGCCCCAGTGTCCTTGCGCGGTCTGGTCGGGACCAACGAGTACACAGACCCCGCAAAACAGCAAGAGAAAGTTCGAGAGTATATGCCACATAAATTATCAACAGCTTTTGCGGGACCCTATCCTCCAGTTGGCTGTGACACTGCTTGCACACGCTCCGCTGTAGCCTCAGGCCTCAAATTCCCCCCATGCTAGCTACCCAAAACTGACAGGACTGTTGAGGAAAGCCTGGCCAGGCTACTACATGAGCATGTTTTGGGCCCGAGTCGAGAGGGTCTCCATCAAGGCATCTATACATCCCCCCGCTTTTGCCCCATCTGTCTGCTCTACTGGCAGAGCTCTGCTGCTGAAAAACACGTGCTAGCTTGCGCTATGACTTGCACAGCCGAAAAACTGACAAAACAGCCTATGAGCGGGTTATTATCATCCTTAGCGCAAACTTGTGCTACCATCCAGAGACTTCCTCCGGGTAACTGTGAAGCAACAAATAAGGACCTTTCGGGCTGCACTCCCCCGCGGTGCATTTCCCAAGTCTTCTCCTTTCTTTTTTCGAGGGATCGCCCACGGCAGCTTTTTCTTGGCATTCACGTCGTTTGAGGATTAGTCTCTTGGATGTCTAGATGCATGCCGCACACTTGCTGAGTACTGTGTATGAGAACCAGGGACCCTACCGCATAACACAAACACAGGCACCCCTACACACTAGTTCAGTTTGCAAGCTGCTCTGCATGCTCGAACGGCACGGTGTTTAGCCCTGTCAGGTTCTTACGGCTTGTGCTGGGAACCGCGTGAATCTAGCAAACGTATGCGAGACGAATCTACCCAACCCCACATAAAAGCGTGCAACCTAGGTACGTAGCCAACCCCACTACCCACCTCACCCCACTCATTTCCATGCTGGTTTCCAGCACACCTGTCACCTTTGACAGCCGGGTCCCCCGTGCTGTCCCGCTCCTGGTGAAAAAGCGCTTCAAACTGCCTCACTCCCAGCCGTCATGTCGCTCGAAACACATGACTGCAAGATGCCCTATGCTCCTTACGAAGCCCTTAGGGGAGACAAAAGGTGGCTTTAGTCGAGGTCTTTCCCTGTCGGGCACATACAATGGCTTCGGGACATCTCCGTGACTGGTTAAACACCTACTTAGGGGGAACAATGTCAACCAAGAAGGAGCCCTCGTTGTCCCGCAGCCCTTGGCTTTCTTGCCTGCCCCTTTTTAGTGATCCTTAACCTGAGCCCCTCAGCTGTGGACGTGGTCGGATCTCAGCCCCTCGCCGCGCCCCGCAGCGGTGGTAGGCGTAGTAGGAGCTCAGCCACTGTGCCGCGCCCCGCTGCCTTCTGTCGCCTCTTCCTCCTGACTATTCTCCTCATCTAGGGCCGTTGCTGCTCCCGTGTCTCCACCACGCTGCAGCTGTTGTCTCTGGTAGTCCTCATAGGCCTCGATCGCAAGCTGCTCTTCCATCGCCTCATACAGGTCGTTGTCTCTATCAGCTTCCTCCGCTTGCATTGCCTCATACTGTTGTCTGCATTCCTCCTCCTCCAGGGCTCGCAGTTCCCTGCTGATCACCCTCTCCTCTTCTTCCGTGCAGAGCTCTGGCCCCTTCTTCCCTCGTGCGCCCTGCTGTGTGCGCGCTGCTGGCTCCGTGGTTTGACCGTCTTTCTCTCGCTGCGGTCTCTTGGCAGCTGGAGGTCTCAGACGGTCTACGTCTCCCCGCCACTCCTGTCCTCTCTTGCGCAAATCTCTCTCTCTCTCACTCTCTATATGTACAATGATAAATACATATATATATATCTGTATCCTATGACTCGACTCTATAGACGACTATACGCGGGAAGTCAAACAAAGTGAACAACAAAAACAACCTTCCCAAACATCCGCTTTTTGCGCATTAGGATTCTTACCTGGGGAGTTGTTTCTTTTGAGACCAAACATCTGGTTGTAGTTTTGGTTCCCCACCAGGCTTGGTGCACGAGCGCGTCATGTTAAGGGTGGTGTCAAGGATTTAGCCGCAACAGAGAGCTCAACTACAGCACTAAAAGTCCTTGCCGTCAGAAATTCTGAGCCTCTAAAACATATGGCTTTTGGTTGCTTGTTGTCCTGCTTGGTGTGCGTTGGTGCACTGAAGATATGAGGTATTCTTAAGTCTTAAAGATGGGGGGTTATTGATAGAGACCCCAAAGGACATCTAACTATGGACTACAATCCGTAGTGATACACACGTCTTACTGAAGAGACGCTCTACAATGATTGGGAGTTACGACAAACGCTTAAAGCCCCACCCCCCAACGGCTACTGTCAACTTTAAAGAGAGTGTCACATCATACAGGGACTAGGGGTCCCTTCTGCGTTTATAGAAGCTTCCATATCTAAACATCGCGCTTGATGTGACATGCGTGCTTGGACTGGGGTGAGGCTATTGGGGAAGGGCTACCGGAAGAGCAACTTAACTCTCAAATTATTGCGGTGCGCCGAACTAGGGTGATTTCATCATAACCCATGCACGTGGGGAGGCTGCGAAAAGCACCGCAACAACCTACCTTAAGACAGCAAGGAAAACGTCACAAAGCTTAGAACATCGGTGCAGCCTGCAGTTCCCCAAAGGGATAAGCTTATCATATTGCAAACACATTTCATTCGAGGGTAAGGCTTTCATAGACAGGGGAAGATTACTGTGATCCGCTGCCGAGGAACCGGGAAGTCCGTTAGGTGCAACATGTTCTGCCAAGACGCCCTGGCAAGAACCTGCACAAGGAATCATAACAAACAGTGGTTTGAGTGTAGTGAACCTGGTGCTGCGGGATTCCGACTGGAACTTGAAGTACTTGCTAGAAGCAACGAGCAGAAAACAAAAAATGTGGGGATATCCATGTTACTCATGAACCCCAAGACAAGCGAGAAAGGTTAACGAAACTCACAAAGAACCTTGGCCACATAAGGTTCCTACACGATCCCGATATGGGGAGTTTCTGAAAAGGGGGTGTCCCACTTACTGGGGGGGGTAGTGGGGAATAAGGGAGTATAGTATATAGAGATTATATAGAGATTCTATAAAAAAAAACCCTAAAGTATGTTCGCTCATTCCCTACTAACCACCAGTAAGCCTAAGGGACTCCCAGGGTATAAATGGACAACAAGACGCAATCCCGGAGCTTCCAATACGAGTATCCCGAATGAGCTATGCTTTATGGATTAGGGGTTTAGGGTTTATGGATTATGGATTTAGGTCAATCCCCCCACCCAGAAATGGGTACCATCAGGTAACTCCATATTAAGGGGCTATTACTATAAGGAGGATTGCTTGAATTTATGGACTTTAAGGCCCAAAACTATCCCTAGGGATTCAAGCAGACAGATAATACCAACATTGGGCCCTAAAGTCTGTAAATATTACTCACATTGGGCTATTTGGATCCCTGTCTTATCCAAAAAAAGGAGCCTAAGTCCGAAACCCCATTAAACCACCAAATTACCCCCACATAACCCTAAACCCTAAACCCTAAACCCTTAAAGGGACATGTAGGGCCTGCCTGCAGCGCCTCTCTAGTGGAGGCTAATGGCCAGCCATGGCCCTCGTGAAGTTGCAGTAGCCGACGAACGTCCTCCACATCCCCACTACTGAGATATATGGGTAGTTCCCAAAATTACGGGTACCTTTTTGGGGGTCCCTATAATAAGGATTCTGGTATTTGGGGGTCTATATTGGGGCCCTCATATAGGGATAACGGAAAAGAAAATGGAAGCAACTATATAGTATATTGGGGTTTTAAGGTAACAGTCCCCCCTTATATAGGGATAATGGAAAGAAAATGGAAACTACTGCAATGGGTTATATAGGGTTTAGGATTTAGGGTCCCTTAAGTGTAGATAGAATATGGGGTATCTGGGGATTTTATTATAATATACCCAAAGCCATATTCTATGTACTTAAGGGCCACTTTAGATATAACAAGGGTTCAGGCATTAGGGTATAGATGAGGGCTCTATAGGGATATATGGTAGTTTCCCAAAATAAGGGGACCCCAATATAGACCCCAATATACTATAGTCCTTATTATAATAGCCCCCAAAATGGTACCCCTAATTTTGGGAAACCCCCATATAGGGACTAGGATTGTGGGTTTAGGATGGTTTCGGGTTTAGGGGAAGGCTTTAGGGTGTGAAGATGCAGGCGCTCAAGGGCGACTAGTGGAGTGAATATAAGTACAGCGATACCATCCGGCATCTACAGGGATATAGTCCCCCTTTTGTGGGATAGAATATGGCTTTAGGTATATTACAATAAGATCCCCATATACCTCATATTCTTATCTACTTAAGGGGGGCTGTAGTTATAAGGATCACCTCCCACTCCCCCACAGCAGTTCAGTGTGAGGACGCGGCGTTAATGGCCCCTCAAGTTTGATTGGGTTTGTTGATGTGGGGGGGGCGTATTTAACACGATTATCACAAGAGGATGCGAAATGGAAGTGGGGCCCTCAGAGGGACAAGTCAGAGCCGCATAATCGAATTGGGTGATGTGGCCCTGAACCCTAAGCCCGACACGAACCTGAAACCGGAAAGATGCACGCAAGCAGAAGAAGTCGTGCTGCAAACTTGACGTTGTAAGGTTTTCAGGGTTGCGGTATGTGTGGATCTAAGGGGGGTTAGGTGACCTGGTAATCCCCGACACAGCCCAATCCTTCCTATCAACCATTCCAAAGGCTCCCTCAGGTTCCTGGATGCCTCCCTACGGACAGGGTCATGCCGCAAGAAGCAATCATCAGCGCTTGTGTCTTTACCGGGAACCCATGTCCATCCCCGACAGTCAGGGGCCAAACAAAAGCCACCAGGACCACCTTGGACATGGCTCTACCTTGCTTGGTGGAATGATTGCTAAACCCTAAACCCAAAACCCTACCCTACCTAAACGCCTCTGAGCTTGTGAACCCCCTATAAGGCTGGAAAAGAGACACCACTACTCCTCAATGCTTGAACACAACCACCTAATCGTCCAACCCAAAAACCCCACAGCTGCATGCCTATCTGCTTTAGAGGTTGCCATGCATCCCTACATCTTCCCCTTCAAGAGACGCATACCTCGATCCTCCTAAAGGATGAAAACCATGGAACCTCCAAACACCCTACTGCTGCTGTTGCAGTTTCTCCAATGCACAGCATTGCAGGGCTTCCATTCTTGATCCCTTTAGGGGTCTATGTCCAGGTAACTTCCAGAAGCATGAGAGGTCCTGTGGCCAGCGAGCTCTGTAGAGCTGCGAGAGCTTCCGCCAGGTTGTGCAAACCTGGGGCGTGGGGACTAGGTCTGCGTTTATCTGGATTACCAACATAGACTTGCAGTTGAGGGTTTAAGGCTCCAGGTTTTCAGGGCGCGTACATGGACCCCTCAAGGTATGTAGAATATGGGCCTTCCTTTTTAGACAATGCGCTATGGGTCATGAGTGATTGTTGTTGCTACCTTTGAGGTCCAAGTTGTAGTCAAGGCGTTCCCACAACCGGGGATAGCTGTTAAGGCGCTTCAGGCTTTCTTGAAAAATGAGGGGAGTGGGAGAATTTGGACCATCATAAAGATGTAAGGTTCCTCGGCAGTAAACAAGCCCTAAACCCTCAACCCTAAACCCTAAACACTCAACCCTAAGGGCTGTGAGAAGAATTGCTCTTTGCTGCGTTTTCTCTAGTCGCCCCACGTAACAAGATAAAGCTTCGGAAGGGTTCAGGGTTTAGGGATGCCCAAGCTGATCCAACTACCCAAAGATGAGGCCGAGGAAGAATCTAATGTGGGAGCTGATTTAACTAGAGCAGGGCTTTGAGTTGTGATATTACCTATAGTTATGTGAGGATTTCAGAGGAAAATGTTGGTAACTCTTCGGGCCTCTACACTATAATAGTAACATGTTAGGAGGACCCCCCACCCAGTAATAGTGGTATAATAGGAATATAAGAGGACCCTAATACAATCCCTATTATTTCGTATAGTCACTATTACTGGGCGGGGGGTCCTCCTAAGTTATACGTAAAGGCTCACATGTTCCCAGCTTCCAGTCATTTCCATTTGAGTAGCGTTTTTTTGGGGGGTTAAACCTAGTAAGATTATATTCCTTATATAAAAAATACTATACCCCAAAAAAAGGATATAATCTTACTCTATATCTCATTTCACTTCCCTCAGATTTAGGCTTCTAAGCCACAAATCCTAGGACACCCCTAGATGGGTGGTTGTCAACATTATGGTTCTTTTTTGGGTAATATTAGGGTTATATTGGGGTTATATGGGGGTTATATGGGGGATAATGGAAAAGAAAATGGAAACTACTATCATGGTTATATGGTGGTTGTCAAAATTATGGTCCCTTTTTGGGTACCCTAAATATTTGGTGTCATGCTGTAATAGGGATCAAAAAACGGACCATAATTTTGACAATCACCTAGATATTCCCTAGAAGGTCCTTGCAAGGGAAAACTTGAGCCTTGAGTTCCGACTGCTAGAGTGATCCGAGGTCTTCCAATTCGTGTTTCTTCGTTTTAGGGTTTGAGGTTTAGGGATGTTTAGGGTTTAGGGTTCAAAGATCCCGCTTTGGAGCCAAATTTGCGTATGGTAGGTTGTTCTAAGGCTCCCTTTTAAAATTTTGCGGGTAATATTTGAGGTGCCGCCATTTTGACAATGAAGGTTCACACAAGGGCCCAGTGTTATCAACTACGAAGAGCCCTATCAGGGTTCAGACTTATCTAAGCGTTTTGTATAGCCATAATTGCAGAATTGCAGCCGCTAGCGTTGCAATAATGAGCATACAGGCCAGTCGTATGGGCCAGGTATTTCACAGAACTAGCTAGGCGGTCTAATCGTGCCCCGCCCACCAAGAAAAACTCCTCCAAAAAAGAAAGAAGGCCGTGCCCTTGGATCCATAGTAAACCACCCCACCAAATGGTTGGACCTAATCCCGCTTTCTAATGCACCCGAGGCGAAGCTTTCAATAGGACTCAGGGCGTAGGGTGCATTTTCATCTGGTCGACTTAGAGGGTTAATATATACCTCCCAAGATGAGATATGGGTAGCCAGTACATACGCGCCGGAAGACGGAAAACATGCCTAACAACAACAAATGCCAGTCATGAAGCCTGTAAAGCCCTCAACGCCAAAGCCCCAAACCCCGACCTCAAACCCTGGCAGATAAGATGCTGCAGCCAGCGTCTTCACATCGCCTTGCCGGCAAAGCTTCCGAAGCCCACGCTGGTTTTAGATTATTAGGTACCCTTGTAGCTTTGGGATACATGGGCTTCTTATGAATAGTTAACCATTCCGATGGTGGCTGAGCATTCTCAAGCACTGGAGACCCTTCCAAAAATGCAATCCTTCACCCTACCGTGCACCCTAACAACCTTGCGAACGACACTGCAACCCCACGCCACGCTGATTCATCATATGAGCTGCGCATGCCCAAATAAGCCTAAAACGCTCAACGCAACTGAACTTTGAACAAACCCCTGGCCTGCGTGCCCGTGAATCCACAGTGCCACGTGGGGCGCGGTATCGCACATCCAGTTGCCCGGGCGCGTGCGGATGCAACTTTTCAGCCTGCATTGGGAGTTTGGGATGTCCACCGAGTAGGGCTTAAGGATTTTTAGGGGTTCTCAGACTGTGAGACACTGCTTAAGGAAGAGGAAACATCCGGGGTTTAGACAAACCCCTTGGGTATGCTTACCTGGCTTACCCCAACTAGATGCGTGGTGATGGTCATGAACTCCAGGCAGAGCTGTGCCCGTTTCTGGGGTTTTTGTTGATAGGAACGTGGCCTACTATGGAACCCAGACGGTCCAAGCACTTAAGTAATGGCACGCAATGAGTAACGTTTTTTTTTTTTGTGGTCGAACCCAGTTAGATTATATTCCTTTATATAAAATACTATACCCCAACAGGAGGATAGAATCTTAGTCTATATTGGGTACCATATATCCCCAATATAACACCTATATAACCCCAGTTTCCATTTTATTGTCCGTTTTCTTTTCCATTTGATTCTCCATTATAGGGCCCTAAACTAAACCATATATTGGGTACCATAGTATCCCCAAATTAAATACTACTCCAATGGGGCTTTAGGGCACCTGAAAGCCTCAATGTGTGGTTGCTTGGACTTTACGAAGCCCAATGGTTACAACCCCAGAGGGTCCACATATACAACCATTAGGGAATTGGGACCCATAATTCCTTTGACAGTATGGTATTTTGGGGCTTGGGGCCTAATTCCCTAACAGTTGTATATATGACCGTCTGGGAACCTTTACATAATTGTCTTCCGCTGACCTTTGCGGGCGTATTCAAGGGTCGGCACCCAGCTAGACCGATAACCCGAAGCGGTGGTGGACAGGTGGGATGCTAGGGGTTAGACCGCCAGTCAGCCTGCAAGGTTAGTTCTGTTAGCCAAAAGCGTGCACAAGCCGCATGGGGGAGGGGAGTTTTCTGCAGTGCTGCAGCCTCTGCAATGCGGTCAGCACATGAACCAGGAACATCACGCAAGGAACTTTCGCACAACACCGCGCCGCTGACATCGCACACCCAAACACATTTCTGTGGCACTTCAACGCTTTCTTTCTGGCCGCCGCTACTCTTCATTTCCTCTTTTTATTGAGAGGGACCACAGTGGATCCATAACAGCTCAAGCCTTGCTTCTGGCATCGGGACACACCTCAAAATTCCTAATCCACAAGAAGGGTCCAGCGCATGCACAACAGACGCCCAGGTGCCCAGGGTCCAGCAGACTGCTGGCAGCCTGGCCTGAACTCCTCTCTTGCGACGGTTGGACTTGCGACCGGTCCTCCCAATCATATAAGCGACACAATTGTAATTTTTCGAAATGTGACAACTTCTTTATTGCAATCTCTAAGCACCCAACCTTTCGAGTTCCCCCCTTGCTGCGGCTTGAAAATGCTTCCCGTCGGTTTTCTGACCCATGCTAAGAATGGAGGCCATGTCGGAACAGGCCGCCTGGCTGGCACCCTATATGCCCCCGAACAACCCTTAATCCTGGTGCCGATGTCTGCTGGTCTCCGAAACGAACTATGTCGAGCCAACAAGATAGGTTGGTGTCCCAAGTGGCTTCATTTCCTAACTAACCTTTGAGCCCTTCAAATCCTGGATTGAACCCGAAGCAGACAAGCAATGATACTGATGATGCCTCTGTGAACCCTGGTAGGCAAGCCATAATGTGAAAGCATGAGCAGTATCCCAAAAATAATGCTACAGCCCGTCTGAGCTTTCCCGAAAAGCCCCTTTTGAATACAGATGAACAAGGGCAAAAGCATCGGTAGAGCCTACATCCCCATCTACGGGTCACCCTTAACGAAAATGCACCTCATGGCCCCAAGGTCCAGGAGCCAGCTGAGCACCTGCTAGCTCCAGTGGCTGTGGGTTTAGCATTACCTGGCGAGTAAATAGGCAAGTAAGGGGGGTAACTGCAGACACTATACATATTTAGCTTAACGGTCGTAGCCGTATACTTGCTTAGCACCTCTGACTCTGCGAGATTTGAGACTACGAGCAAGCAATGGATCAACACATGTTTGAGGTGCATGTCATAATCATTGAATAAGTGAAAATGAGGATACCTTTTTGGGGTTGTGCATGATGATGCACAAGGTTCAGCGCGTTTGCGGGGGGGATACAACATTTTGGACTTGCAGTGGACTTATCTCATGCATATACATCTGTGTACATGCATATAGGTTTGGCCTTTGCACAAACAGCAAAATCATTCAATATCCCTCTGCGGCAACCTTCGACTAAATAAATCCGTTGTTTGGGAGTTGACGCGCCGCATCTCGGGGATCCTACTCATTCGAAGGGTATTCTTTAGGAGGACCCCCCACCCTGTAATAGTGGTATACTAGGAATATATGAGGACCCTGATATAATCCTTATTATCCTTTATATTCACTATTACAGAGTGGGGGGGTCCACCTAAGGTATTCTCCTAGGGGCCCCGCATGGTGAGAAACGTTATAGCTCTGCTCCTCCTGCTGCTGCAACTGCTGCTACTACTCCACACAAACAAACATGGAGTTGAAGGTCTTGTCGAGGCTAACGGCTGTAACGCACAACTTTCTGACCCTCTTGGTAGTTTGTCAAAATTATGGCCCCTCTTTGGGTACCTGAATTGTTAAGAGCCATATTACAAAGGAAACCCCCAAAAAGGACGATGATTCTTTGAGTACTGCCCCCACCCTTTAACAGTCTATATTAGGGGTCATATGAAGGGCTCTATATATACATATTTTGTTTAATTTATAGATATATTTCGAATATTATCCAAGTGTTACAGAGTGGGGACAGTATCCCAACAAGTCTGACAACCAATGCAAACCGTAGGATGCCTGCGAGGCTGTCTCTGCAGATAGTTTTGATCCGCTGCCTGGCGCGGCTTCTACGTGCGATAAGGGAAAGAATACCAACCCCAAGGCTCCATGTAGGTACTATTTATACGGCTTAGGGCCCAATGTAGGTACTATTTATATAGTTGGAGCCCCAGGGTAGTAGTAAGACTTGCAATGATAATGCTAGTGAAGAAGATATTTACACGAATACTAATCTTCTAATCGTGCTACTTTTCACTGACCCATGATCATAACAGTACTCGCGTTAACAGAGCAGAGCAGGCCCTTGAAGTTACCAAGGGGTGAGGCGAGATGGACTTCCAGACGTGGTGAGGTTCCCCATCTCGTGCTGCTTGCCTAGTATGTGAGCCATAATCTAACCTCCTCACGGGGATTTATGGGGTTTTTTTGGGGGACTACTATAGGGCTTAGTTGGGGGGGATACTAGGAATGCTGATTTTGAAAGGTAGGAAACGGTGGGCATTTTCCTAAAACAGGAGGACCCCAATTTACACCCCAACATACTATACTTCTTAATGTTGGGACCCCCCAAACAATGCCGCTAGTTTTGGGAAACTGTACTGTGGCGACGACAGGCCGGTCAAGGTTCCAGCTTGGTAGGTCGTGCGCTGACAGCCGTTTTAGGGAAGCGATAGAACTTAACAGTGTTGGCAGCAAAGGGCGGAACGTGAACAACGATCGAATTGCCCAAGCTCCTGAGACTGCAACTTTGGAGACGGCAGGATAACCTCACATGAAATCATCAGCACGAATCACAATCCCGATGTTGTGCCCTGTAAACCCCAAAACCAATGGGCTACCGGTAATTGTCCTACCTCAAGGCTGACTGGTGAATTTTGGGATCCTCATTATTGTACACCTGTTTATGTCTTTTGGTGTCCGCTGCTAAGTGGGGATGTGCCGTTGCCATCTTGCACTTCCCCTGAGGGTCCAAGTACCCAATAATCATATACTTACCCAAAACCTGTACTACAATTACTATTACCCAATACCCAAGTACCTAATTATTGGGTACTTGGACCCTTAGGGTTTTAGGGGCCACTGGAGTAGCAAACCAGGGCGAGAACCCAGTGAAGGCGAGGCTACATGGCCTTCCACCAAAGTAGCAACTACTGTGCTTCCGCCTTGTTGCAGTGGAGGAATACAGATCTAAAAAGAGCCTATTTCAAAACAAAGCACACGTGACGCCTTCAAAACCTTACGACACCCTATAGGGTCCCCTAAAGCAGAAAATGTTCACGTGTTTACGAATCGTCTACGTAAATACACATTTGTCGGTTTCCAACGCCACAATGCCATTCCCACAATCCTTACCCTTAGGGCCTCCCAACAGAGGGGCCCCAAACTCTTGGAAACCCTTATTTGTTTACCCACTTAGTCCACATTATCCTAGGAAGAAAAAAGGATCCATTTAAATATAAGGAATCCTATACCCCAAAAAATACAAGAAGGACTCTAAACCATACAATATCCCTATACTATCCCTATATAACCCCTATATCCCCCCTTACAGGATCCCTAACATTGATCCAGACCTATACAGCAGCCCAGTGGAAAGTCCTTGGACACACCAAACTACTGAGCTCAGCGCTCCGGACTGGTGATCCCCGTCCCCCTAGTTTAGGGTTTAGGGTTTTAAGGTATATAGGGGTAGAGTTTAGGGTTAATGGGGTTCAGGGTTTCCAACAATTAGGGGTCCTTTTTCTAGGAGTCTCTAGGAACCTTCCCCGTCTGCACAACAAATTATGTTAGTAGAGCATCGCTGCACAGAAGCGGGAATTGGGGTGGAGACATGCTCACTTCTTGACGAACGTGATTAATCAATAATCTCACCCTGCAAGGTTTAAGGGCCCACATTCAATACCATCAGCGCCATGCTTTGATGTCTAGCTTTACCCTTCTTACTTAGAACTCCCCATATACCTGCGCGCAAGCCTCAAGCAAAGTTCTGGGTGGATGGTTCCCGAACAATGTCCTTACCATGCCTTCGTACAACCTCTAGAACCTAAGCAGAGCCCAAATCCTCCAACAACCTTAAAACCTACCAGGACCCCCAAGTATCCTTAAAAAGGATCTATGTACTGCAGGCCGTATTTGAGCCATAGTCTAAACTCCTAGTATGCCCCTTGGTAAGCCCTATAATACCCCCTATATAATCCCCTATATAACCCGCTTTAAGGAGTTTGGACTGTAGCTCATTTGAGGCCATTTTGGGCTCTATAGAGGGGACTCGGGGTTGTCAAGGTAATCCCTACAACTTGGTAAACGCCAACGGTCCATAAACCCCAAGCGAGCCCCTCACATCTGACTTGCCAGGGTACTGGGCTACGGATGTGAAGTTACATGGTGCAATCCCCAACTAACTAACTGACTAACTTAATGAATTAACTAACTAACTAACTACCTAACTAACTAACTAACTAACTACCCAACTAACAAACAAACAAACTAACAACAGGCCCTTACCAGGCAGCCCGTAAACCCCACATCCTACTCGAACCATTGCATTCCCTGGTCGTCCAATCAAGAACGACGGCCTATCTGGAGGGAGTCCACTGTGTGGAGCGCTTGTGCAAAGTGTGGCTTGGTGCTTGGAGGAGGAGACGGTCCCAGCACCTTAAGGTTTACAGTAGAATATGGGGTATTTCATTGGGGTTATATAGGGATGATGGGAAAGAAGATGGAAACTACTATGTTATAATAGGGTATATATTAGGGTTATAGTCCCCCTTAGGTAGATAGAATATGGCTTGGGGATATATTATACTCAGATCCCCATATACTTCATATTCTATCTACTCAAGGAGGAACTATACCTGGTTGCTGAGGCACTGCCCATAGTAAGGGCACTGCAATATCCAGATTATGGTAACCTCATCCAATTCAAAGGCAACCCTGTCAAGGCGGTGTAGGGGCTACCTGCAACCCCAGTTACCTACAGCTTGACAGTCCTTGCCCCTGATTAGCTGATGTAACTCATCCCAGAGACCCCCATACCCCGTAATTAAGGAATATGCCCTAAATGGTACTAGGGTCCCCAACATGAATTAAGCTATATTCTTCAATTAAAAGGTATCGGGCTCCATGGGATCAACCTGTAGGAAATTGGGGCGCCAGTGAGATGAGGTTTTCGAACGGTTGGGGTGTAGGGCTTAGCATGGGGAACCCTCCGCTGAAAGCTTTGCAGGGTCTATCTTGTGGGACAGGAGGGGGATGACTTGCAAGGTATACACAGCGTGAAGTAATTGAAGGAACCTGCCAAGCTTTGGGTTTTCTCAGGCTTGTGGCCCGCAATGTGCATGGTGTAATTGGGGCTCAGATATTTGGGCTACTTCAGGGTGTCAATTTCAGGGATCGGCGCCTAGGCTTAGAGCTTGCGACTGCACGGTTTAGGGTTCAGGTTTGAACCTTACGATTTGCAAGCTGAAGCGTGAACAGTGCCTACAAACCTCCACGGGGCTAAGCAGGTCAATCTTGCTTTACCTTGGTGAAAACAGAACTCTCTTACTTTCTTTGTTTCTTTCTTTCTTGCACTCACTCACTCACTCTCTCTCTCTCTCTCTCTTAAAGCCTGACACTTTTAGCGCTTCACGGCCAACACCAAGTGCTAAACCCTAAACTCGACTGGATCAAGGCGCAGGGGTCCAATCCACCTCTGCAAGGTTTGCGACTGCACTTCCAGCCTTGAAGCAATGCAGGGGCCCTATTTTCAGAGGGTCCAACACGTAATGTAGACCCATGATTAATAACCCCCCCCTCCTTTTAAGGCCCAAATATTAGGATCCCTATTATAATCCCTATTGAGGCGAGGGGGTTTATTAATCATGGGTCTACATTAATGTACCTCTAAACCCTAAATCGTAGTTTCCATTTTCTTTTCCGTTATCCCAATATAACCCCTATATAATATACCCCTATAGGGGGTTTATTAATCATGGGTCTGGGTTAGGGGCCAAAACCCTAAACCCTAAGCCCTAAACAACAAAATCAAGATTTCGAGGCCAGAGCTTAGAGTTTGGGCGGTATATGGGTGGTTCTCAAAATTATGGTCCCTTTTTGGGTACCCTAAATATTAGGGGCCGCATTATAATAGGGACCCAAAAAGGGACCATAATTTTGACAACCACCCATATGGGGGAATAGAGAGCCTAGGGATTAGAGTTTCCAGTAATTATGGGCTTCTTTGGGGGGTTTGGTGAGAATAAGCATCACTATATGCGGCCGTTGCTTCGGAGAGTTGGGGTGAGCAGTTTTGGAGATACAAATTTCCTGCTTGGTCTGTTTGGGGGGAAATGAAGGTTATTGATTTGTGAGTCTATGCAGGCATATACTATATTAGGGTTCTAGCACACGAGCTCCACTGAGCTCCACATATGCTGAAGGTTATCTACTGGACTTCTGAGCTTTAAGATAAGTAAGCACAGCTCTTCATTCTCCGCGGCACCCCCTAACCAATAGCTTGACATAGTTCCCATTCAGTAGGATTGCCTATCTCACGGGTGATCTGGCGGAGCCCAGAACATAACATGCACCTGCCGAAAGAGTCTGATGGGCTTCCTTTTGCTTCTGATGCCCAGATAATAAGTTAGATGAAGATCAGAGCGTGTTTGCAGAAAGCTGACAGCCTAGGCTCAAAAATCAGAAGCGTCCCCAAACTGGCTGAAGCAGAACGAGACCGACCACACACAGTCTATAGTCCCCCTTTAGTAGATAGAATATGCGGTATATGGGGATCTTATTATAATCTACCCAAAGCCATATTCTATCTACTTATGGGGGACTATAACCCCAATATATACCCTATTATAATATAGTAGTTTCCATGTTCTTTTCCATTATCCGTATATGATCCCTATATTCTATCTACTTAGGGGGGATTATATGCT
>CAJNIZ010030001.1:310661-325060 GCA_905231905.1 Symbiodinium pilosum
GTGTCTAGGGTCTGAGGTTTCTAAGGCCCAGAGTCCCCCTTAAGTAGATAGAATATGGCTTTGGGTATAAGTATATTACAAAAAGATCCCCATATACCCCATATTCTATCTACTTATGGGGGACTATAACCCCAATATATACCCTATTATAATATAGTAGTTTCCATGTTCTTTTCCATTATCCGTATATGATCCCTATATTCTATCTACTTAGGGGGGATTATATGCTTGGGCAGGGAAGAGCTGTTCCGATGCAAGCGAGCGGCGTACAGGAGCTGCCATCCCTTGGGCGGCATACTGAGCCGGTAAAACTGCCGGGTCCTCATATAGGGTTTAGGGTTTAGGGTTATGATGTTCACAGAAATCACAAAGAGGTTCAAGGGAAAAATATCCCAATTATAACTCTGCGACCCAATTCCAAAACCCCAAGTCCCCCCTGATAAGGCTGTACTCGGAGTGCACGTACCACTTGGTTCAAAATACCTTGAACTTCCAGGTAGCTAATACGGAGTCCGAGGGATCATTGCTCAAAATGACATGCTATGATCCTTTGTCAAAAGGTCGCTCACTGCTCTTGGGTTCCGGGGAAGCGCTTGAGGGGAGGAGGGTGTCGCCTGTGTCATACTAGCTTATAGTCACTCCCTGAAGTAGATAGAACATGGCTTTGGGTATATTATCATAAGATCCCCATACCCCATATTCTATCTACTTGAGGGGCCCTAAACCCTAAACTTTATATAGCCCGTTATAGTAGCTCCCATTTTTCCATTAATTATCCTTATATGACCACAATAATAAGCCCCATAAATATTCTATCTACTTAAGGGGGACTACGCATACCTCTTGCAGGACGCCCATGGCATAATGGACCAACGGTGGGGGGTCCGCCTCGCAGGGGAGACTTTGGAATGACTCCATCTAAGGTTCGCGCCTCGGTCGACCTAAAACTTTCTGACAAGCTCTACCGCTGGCCATATGAGCTCTAGTCTAAACTCCTTAACGGGGGGTCATATAGGGGATTATATAGGGAGCTACTATAGGGAATATTAGGGGGGATACTAGGAGTTTAGACAATGGCTCATATCCCTTCCTTCTGGCGATGAAATTTCATAGCGCGTCCTTGTCTTGCCGCGATGTTGATGCCTAGTAACTTCGAAGGGCACGAGGAGGGTGGGAGAGTTGACCGGCTGCGGGGTGCGGCAGGTTTCATTATGAATTAACTCGGCGCTGCTACGAGCACTCTGTGCACGCCCAAGCACGCATCGTTGCGGGCAGTATGGCTTAGTGGCACCCATCGGTCACGGGTGGGGACATGCAACCGTAAGCAAGTTCTGAATATTTACAAACTCCGGGATCCCTGTATGTACCCCGTGAGATCCCAGTACAATCCATGTGAAAGGAGCCCCGCCGCGAGATTTTTGAGAGCTCTCAAATTGGCTGAACAGCTTAACACTCCATGGAAACCCTCCCGGCAAAAAGGTTCATGGTTAGGGGTATACCTGCACCTTCCAAATGTCCATAATAACCATAACCAGGGTAATGGCCCGCTAACCCAACAACTCGGTAGAAAATATAGGCTACTGTACAGTAACGGAAATCTGAAGATTGGGTACCCTATTTACTGATGACATTCACGCCAAAAGAAGGAAGACTTTCCCGGGAAGCAGAAGGCGGACCTCTACGGTTTAGCGGAGTCTAGCGAGGAGGTTGCTTGAATCAGGTTGTAAAGGACTGTGGGGATTCATGGGAACAACAAAAGGGGTACTGTATCGGGGCGCACTTACGGACTCTGTAGGGAGTATCTTGTAAGCAGGCTCCTTTCCGCCCGATCCAGATGCCCGCCGCTGTCATGGGTTTTGTTCGCAGAAGGCATGCTGATCCTTAGATAAACGGTGCGCAGGAGAATCTATGTGGACCCGGTACTTCAGAGACAGCACGGGTGTAGAGTCAGCACCTTACCTGCCCGATCTACTTCGAAAAGATGTCCAAAGCTAAGGATCCAGAAGGGTGATTATTATTGTTACTATGATTGCTATTATTACTATTGTTCTCAATATTCATCACTGTTACAGTATGATGCAGTACTATTTCTCAGACGTATGAGCTTTTTGCTTCCGCTCTGTATGCTGTGGCTTCAAGGCTTCAACCCAGTGCGAAAAAGAAAAAAAAACTGACACCCTTTGCGGTGGTGGAAGGGTTCGTGCTAGCCGGGGTTCAGGGGACCTCTGTCAATTTCTGCAAGGTGCTACCGCAAAGCGTGTGCGGATCTAATTGTCCAGCTGAAAACAAGATGAACCTTTGTGTTTACAGAGGGGCTGCAGTATGCTAAGAAAAGGATCAACCCCCTAACCAAGCATGTCTAATGATGGGAGTGAGTTTCGTATAGTACTTTACGGGAATATTCCGGTGGAGGGGCCCTGTCCCCGGGAGGAGGGGAACCTAAACCCTAAACCCTAGGTCATCGGCAGTATCGCCCTGGAGTGCTTTCTACAGTTTACAGCCTCAACATCCCACAAGATAGACCCTTGAATGGAGTTTATGGGATTAGAATGTTCTACAGGAAGTACATTGATGGGTATGTTGGGATGCAGCTCCCCCGAAAACTAACAGAAGGAGTTCCCACCCTGTGTAGACTGCCGCCCTTTGTAATATGGGGCTCCATAGGTTTTTCATGTTATAGTCTTGGCGAGGGTAACTCGGATCATAATTTCCATACAAATACAGGGTTTGGGGGTTGAAAAGCTGCATGCCGAAGCAGAAAGCAGGAAAATTCCTGTGGGCTCAGCGCCCATGATATTTTACCTTTCTGTGTATTTGCAACTGCGTGATGTTTTCGCATGATCTCGCGCTGAGGTCAGCGCTGGCTTCACTTGCACATCCGAAGCCCTAGGCAGGAGAAAAGCCTTGTTGTCAAGTTCTCTTGCGAAACATCCGAGGAACGGATCCCGAAGGGTCCCAGCTCCAAGATGTGGATTCAGGTTTCAGAAGTAAGCTCCTCGCCCCCCTAATCGTAACTGCTCCCACTAGAGTAGCTCGTAGGTCAGGATACTATTCTCAGAGACGGACTCCGCATTTTTTGACCAACCTCGAAAATCCTAAGCCATCATCCCTATGAAGGAGCCCAAGAGTCAACACCCAAAGGCCCAGCGCCGGCGAGAAACGCAGGCACACTGCTGGAACCTGAATGGGCGCTTGCTCCACACCATCCAGGCTTGAGGGTACTACCTAAACCCCAAAAGTATGTAAAATAATAGCCCTAAACCCATATTAACAGCCATAAAGGCCATCATTTTACATACTTTAGGGGTCCAGGTAATCGTAAGCTCCACATGGTTCAGGATCTAGGGCGCTACTTCTTAAACCGTGATGCTCTAAGCTCCTACGTGACCATGCAAAACGATTGCCGAGGCCCAACTACTATACTTCGAGGAACATCCCAAGTATAAGAGATGTATATGGTTTCCATAGGCTTACATTATCAAGGGTCTATCTAGCTCAAGAATGAATGTCCCTATTATCCAACTAGACCCTCTACATCCTCTAGTGTGGTTATCATTTGGTTGTAAAAGCCATTTGCCTTGAATGGGCAAGCATGACTCTCAACATACCATGTGCTCATAAAACTATCTTAACCCAAGGGCCATTACGCATCTCTTAGACTTGTTTTGCTTTAGGATCCTTGTCCGAGCTTTATGTTCAGGGAAGGGACCAAATCCACAGTCTCCAGAACGGCTTTGGGTCTTCGCACTTCTAACCGAACTTCGTTTTACGTGAGCGACAGGCTTTTTGAACAGAGGTAAGAGAAGCTATATACTACAAGCTGAAGGCAGTCTCCCTTTAGTTTTGCGAATTGGGGCGGCCCCTCGCCCCAGAATCCTCAAACCCAACACCTTGCACCCAAAGCAGCCCGCCTCATCACAAGCATAGCTTGGGCCAGTGCTGGGGTCACCGACATTCAGACCTGGGGCTCCACACGCTGCAGGCTACTGAGGCAGATCCGCATACACGGAGGGTGATGAGTAGTACTACTGTTAGAAACAGCAGCTGCAGCAATGGCAGCAGCAGTCGCTATAGTATCAGCCTTAGCAGGACCAGTAGGACCTCAGCAGGAACAGCAGCAGCTTCAGCGCTACTGCAAACCTTACCTCCACCAGCCCACCAGCGCCATCAGTGCTAAGAGCCATATCACTACCATCACCTGCGACTATCGTACGCAGGACTTTGGGGCTGCTACTGTCAATGTACGACCTGACTTTCACCCCAAACACACTGACCAGCTTTCTCTTCCAAAAGCCTGGAGTTACATGGACCAGGTTGAAGCGGGAGGGCGCTGACTGCAAGGCATCCCCTACGGCGGCCTCAAGCCCAACCTTTAGAAATCCGGCCAGGAACCTTCTTACATCTAGGGCTCAAGCGCATGCAGCGAACGAGACTGGGTGGTCGCGAGCCTATTTGCCGATGTAGGTCCCAGAGACACATAATTTGGATATCTGTTTTTGGGCAAAGCAACCGACCCCATATGCCACCCCCGCATGAAAGCCCGCAACATCTGTGGACCCCAGTTTGGCGCACTTCCTGTCCTAGGTACACCCTTACACTGCAGCT
This sequence comes from Symbiodinium pilosum, assembly GCA_905231905.1. NCBI lineage: Eukaryota > Dinophyceae > Suessiales > Symbiodiniaceae > Symbiodinium > Symbiodinium pilosum. The sequence goes on from CAJNIZ010030001.1 coordinate 315,267, forward strand.
TAGGTTGCGGTAAGTCCCGGCTATGCCAGATCCGTTCACAGACACCTCCAACAAAGTTGGCCACTCTCCTGTACAGCCAGCACGTTCAGGGTAGTTTTCTAGTTCTAAGTGCCAAGTCAGGTTGAACCCTAAACCCTAAACCCTAAATAAATCATAACCGTACCTGTCGCACTCCTAGCCTCCTCAAGCCAGACAGGAACTCAAACACCCTTCAAACCCCCATGAAACCTAAAACAAAAACAGGTTGAGACATGGTAGTTTCCATAAGTAGGAGGACTAGGAGGACCTCAAAAAAGTGATTTACACATTCTAGTACTTATTGTGACAGAAGCCGCTGCTGCAGCTACTATAAGACCTCTGCACATCCTGAGAGCATGTAAGGAAAAAGCCGTTCAGGCTCTGTTGGGATACTCACATCTACAACAAACCCCTTCTCCGCTATAAAAAAAAAAAACGCCACAACTCCCAAGAATCAACATGGACCCCAAGATATACATGTGAATATGTATATATATATATGGATACACACACACACTCGTGCGCACAGTTTTAGGCCAAAAATACACTACGACACGGCGGAAGGTTAGGGCTTAGCTATCTTCAAGATGCCCTGTAGGGCGTGTAGAGGATGGCAGAAGCTTTAAAGTTTGGGTCTGCTGGGGGTTGGAAACTGAATTATTGGGGGAAGGGTATATAATCCCCCTTAAGTAGATAGAATATGGGGTATATGGGGATCTTCTTATAACATACTCAAAGCCATATTCTATCTACTTAAGTGGGACAGAGTTTAGGGTTGCAATTGAGCTTGCGCCTAGGCTACTTGAACAGGTACATGCCAAATCAGGTCTTCCTCCCATAGCAGAGTCCGAAAGATGTAGAAATCCCCAAGCATCGACTGTAGCTTGGAACATCCTCAGCAGAAATGGGGTTAGGGTTTATAGGGGTCTAGGAGTTTAGGGGCTCAAGGTTAGAAATCACTGGGAGTTTGCCCGCAATTTTTTTATTCAGTAGCCTGTCAGCTGTGCGTTTCAAACAGGAATCCTTGGCCCCTACACCCTACTTGGAGGGGTCAGGGAGGCTGAGTAAATAGACTAATGATATGGACAGCTGGGGCTGTTACATGGCTCATGGGGATGAATTTAGGGTTTAGCAATGTTTAGGGTTTAGGGTTTAGGATTTAAGGTTTAGGGTTTAGGGTTAAGGGCTCAGTCCCGTGACCCTCCAAATGCACCCTAAACCGTGACCCTCAGTTGGGGTCCTGCCGGCACTTCACAGCTTCGCCGCTTCCGTAGCCAGCTGGGCACAAACTCCTTAGTCTGCAATCATGGGTCTACATTACCCTATACTGTAGGTATACAAGGAATATGGAACCATAATGTTGGTAATTATTTCGGCCCCTAACCCCTATTATAATATGGTAGTCTCCATTTTCTTTTCCATTATCCCAATAGATCCCCCTCGTCCCCTCGACCCTAAACCTATATACCCTTACCCTACATGGATGTTGTTCTAAATTCTAGTAGCGGTTCTCCAGCATTAGTACTTTCTTGCGCCCACCCTTGCGCCGTCTTGCGCGCGTGGGGGTTTGGGCGCTTTTCTAGCTTTGCATGCAGCGTAATCATAAAATAGTCTACGGTCTAAATATGAACTCTTGCGCCCGCCCTTGCGCCACCTTGCGCGCGCATGGGTTTTTGCAACAGCTTTCAAAACCCTAATGCCGCCCTTAGTCATGTTGCAAGAGGCGGGGGTTTAGAACGGCATCCACATACCCATATAGAACCCCTATATCGACATGCTCTTAACATGGAACGTGTTGGGGTCATGTCTAGGCATATGCACACACACACACACCGTGTCTGAATGGTCTCTGCTATCACTAGGTGTGAGGACATGTAGGGCCTTCACTCCACCGGACCAACACGGAGCTGCAAAGGGGGTTTAGGGTTTAGAGTTTAGGGTTTAGGGTTTAGAGTTTAGGGTTTAGGGTTGCAAAGGGGTCGTACAAGGACTGCCTTGTCGGCAAAAGGCTCTTGAAAGGTTCCACTCTTGTCGTGGGACAACCCTAAACCCCTAGTCGCTATCATGCTGCAGGCTTCTAAGAAGCGTGTCTATACCTTTTGCTCTAGAGGTCTTTTAAAGATCTTCAAATCTTCAAATGCTGACGCCGACGAACCCCACCAAGCTTGCGTGAATAGGACACTGTTCATGAAGCGAGCACTGAAGATGTGATGTCGCTTCACTTGTGTAGAAGGCTTAGAGGAGCTTACACACGACACTACCAAAAGCAGCTGAAGCCTTCATGAACCCTAAGCCTTTCGTCAAGGCTCTCAGCTTGTGCCGATGCCATCAAGCTGCTATGACCAGGAAGTCCCTGCTTCAAAACTTAAGTCCATGCGAAATATTCTTTGGGTGCTGCCTCCGCCCAGAACAGTCATCCAAAAGGGATGATATGAAGGCCTTTGTATATTCATCTTTCTAGCTGGTAACCAACTGCTACTTTGTCGTGGGAGTATCCCAGGCATTATTCTTTTGATTCTTACCATCTCCAGAAGCATGGTCAAGACCTTGCTTCCCGGGCATGCAATTTTCTGGAAATGCTTGGTAAACAACCCTGCTGCAACGGCCTGCAACGACAAAGCCTCCTCGAAAGGCAAGGCACTAACTCTGAACCCAAATCTCTAAATCCCGTGTCGTCAACCCCCAACCCTAAGGCTAAGAAGCCTTAACTCCAATCGCTTAAGCTCTGAGTTGTTTCAGCCCAGTCTCATGCTCGCACGCCGCCTGCACTGACGCGAGCCAATCATTCTCACAGGTCGCCATGGCGTAAGCGCGACCCACATCTTATGGGTCTCTACGCTTCTGGCGGCCAGCGCTTCACATAGAAAGCCTACACCCTCAACCACTAGAAAACTAAGTAGGTAGTGAAGGCAAGACCGTTTGAATTCTTCCAAGGTCCCTCCACAATGTGGCTGTGATCTCTGAGTCCGTCTTCCCGAGGACCGACAAAAAGGACTGCTTTTAAACTTCACACACAAAATCCAAGAAATCTTATCCCTAACATTGACTCAGAACTTGAGGAACGCGTTGTCAAGTTCCAGGTGTTGTGACTATGCACAGTGTCGGTCGCATCTTGCACATCTGTCAGCTTGGTACTGCCTCTAATGATATCAGTCGGCTGCGAAGAACTCAACTATTGCATGCAATTTCGTCCCAACCCTGAACCCTAAACCCCAAGTCCTGGAAGCTGCACTTGTGCAGAACCATCTTAAAAGTTATCCTAATAGTTTTTTTCCCTACGACGCTACCCAGAATCACTACCTCGTCCCTAGGCCCTAGGGTCGCCCCATTTGAGAAACCTCCCATATAGGCGGGACCCTATGGTGACATCCTCAAAACTTCGCATGCAGTCTTGCAGTCCTTGTGTTCGTCACCGCCCCCAAAGAATGAAAGCTTCAGCCCCCAAACAGTACGTACTCCAATATAATAGCACTCTACAGAAGGGGGGGTTTCTGCTTAAGTGGAGGGGCATATCTTTGGCGGCGCCAAGTCGAAGACCCATTACTTCTAAGAAGCACCTACAAGGGAGTTTTCACATAGGATCCCAACATATCCCCGAGGGAACCCTTGTTCTGAGAACCCTCCCCACCATATCACACGAAAATCATCGAAAATCCAACCTTAGGTCCCCCAGAGGGTCCACATATACAACCATAAGGGAATTGGGACCCATAATTCCTTCTATGGTATTGTTTTTGGGGCCTAATTCCCTAATAGTTGTATATATGGACCCAGAAAAATCCCACCATACCCTAAACCCTAAACCCTAAACCCTATAAACCCTATAAACCCTAAACCCGGAAACTCCAATCTGATCCCGACCTCCTCCCAGCTTCGGTAGCTCGGAAAGAGCTCGTGCGTCTGTTCAGGTGTTTGGAGCTCAGGGCCTTTTCCTGCAACCCCAATAACCCACAGTTTTATGGGTTATACCTACTAATTAAGGGGTACTTACTACTAAACTGTAGGTGTTTGGAGCTCAGGGCCTTTTGGGGTTTAGGCAGTGTGGTTTTAAGGTTTAGGCTCCGTAAGTTTAGGCGTTTTGGGGTTCAGAGGTGGGCCCAGAAAGCTCAAGACCCTTTTAAGGCACACTTGGACACTACGGAGTCCACCTTCTTAGGCTTATGTCCTGCGACTTTGGCGACTGGCTATACCGTGCTCCGAAAAAAAGGGGTCGCGTAGGACGTGTGGGCATTCCTTCAATGAAATTGGGATCCCATATCTTTTTGGGGAATGTTCCTTAGTCCTTGGTGCTCCATCTAGAGAGGCACATGCAATGCTGATGTATGTGTGGGCTAAGAAAAAGGTGGATGTGGAAGGATCGATAAAGGCATTCGCATGACTTCTGCATCGGCGACTAGCAAATTATGCTGTATTTCCCGCAGTCCAGGGCTAGGGGCGCGGGCATACTTATTGTTCAACATTCTGGCAGGTTCTGCAGATTAACACCGCTTAAACCCATGCATGCATCTTTCATATTCACGGCATTACGTGAGCCATAGCCTAAACTGCAAGTATCCCCCTCAATAACTCCCATAGTCTATGGCAGTCCCATACATAGTCCCCCATATAACCCCATGTACGGAGTTCGTAGACCCCTTTCTGATCTGAGGCCCACACAAGAGCAATTAGCTCAGCCAGCAAACAAGCTCTGCTCTGCATGCCGCACCCACAATAAAGCTTCTCAAACTCAATCTACAAAAGGACTTCTAAGTTCACAGCGGGCAGGCTATGGAGAGACCTTCACAAACCCTACACCCTAATCTCTAAACCCCCCCTGTATAACCCCTTTTCAGCAGTTTACACTATGGCTTACGTGAGGCAGCCAAAGTGAATACAATTCGGGTCTGTCAGTGAACGGATACGTAGTATAATCTGGTGCAGCATAGGATAATGTAGTCTCATGTAATATGATGAGATATATGATAATAATTAACATGTAATATGCTGAAAACTGGAAGACACAGCTATTGGAGTTAACGCTTTCAGCTAAATGTGCAATCATACACGCAAATCTCTTCTACACACCTGTAGACACGAGACATGCTTGTTTCCAAAAAGAGGTATTGTGAAAACCAATGTTGGCGCAAAACCCACATGTCATTCCGTAAGCGCAAGCAAAATGCTGAGCCCCAACCTGCACACCCCAAGCAGCGCCGTCCTAAACCCTAAACCCTAAGCCTCAAAACCCTAAACCCCTGAACCCTAAACCCTAAACCCGTAAACCCTAAACCGCCTTGACAGAGGGCACGATGCGGCTGGTTGCATCCAGAAGCTCTTCAAGCTTGACCGACCTACACTCCCAGACCCCCTAAAGTATCCACAAAATGATTGCGGAAACTAGGGGATTACAGGTAGGTTCCTTTGTTAGGATCCTTTAGGAGGTCTGGGCTGGAGACTTTGCAAGTGAAATCCACATGAAGCACACATGGGTGTTTTGAAAAAGGGCGCTCAACATAAGTCCAATAGATTATAAGGCTTAAGCGAAGGAACTTCCAAAAAGGAGACCCTAATTTTGAAACACCTCACGGAAGCGCCTTGATGTAGATCTACCTAGGCCGTAAACATCCAGTGAGTTCGTGTCTGGCTCAATTGTAGCATCTTGCCGATCTACCCTAAACCCTAAACCCTAAACCACTGTACCGCAGCCAGGGGGTGGGCTTCGGATCAAAGATTGCACTTTCCTGTCGTGCCCAGAAGCATTGTTTGAACCCTAAACCCTAAACCCTACCTAGACCCCCCAAGTACCCCCTATAGACCCTAAGTATCCCCAAATAGAAGCTACATAGATCCTATTTAAGGGTACTCGGGGGGTCTAGATAACGGCATGTTGCTGGGGAATTGGCTTGCAATGAAATGTTGACCTTTTTATTGAAGCTGTCTGCTTCTCTTAACCCGGCAAGGCCGCTTCTGACATATATGACAGACATATATGGGGCTTTCCCAAAAATAGGGGTACCTTTTCAGGGGTCCCCATAATAAGGATTATAGTATATCGGGGTCTATATTGGGGTCCCCCTATTTTGAAAAACTACCATATGACAGCCCAGACCCCTGAAAGGATTTGGAAAATAGATCCCATGTAAACAATCCATTCGAGGTTGGGACTCGAGTTCATGAACTCCTTGTAATTAGCAATGACGAGAATGAAAGCAAAACATATTAGAAGTTATGGTGCTACTAGTTGCAATAACCAGCATAATACACGTGCTAACAGTAAGTAAGTAATACATGATATTGGTGAATGTTGCAACGATACGGGAGGGTCATGACCTCACATCTTCCAATTGTTGGCCTACTCTCATGCAGCCGTCAAACCCAAAAAGAATTGGACACTCGGACCCATTCCAGATCGCAACAGGCCCAAAAGACCATAAACCCCTAAACCCTAAATCCTAAACCCAATCAGCCCTGTTGATTTAAGCATCGTACTTGTGGATATTCTGCGCCCAGAGTACCTGGACGGAAATCCATTTCCCAGACCCCAATGCGATCCAAACATCAGATCGGCTAGACTACTGCGGGAAAGTATACAAGGGATATCTAGAGGTTATTAAGGGCTTAGAGGGGATCTATTTTGAGATCCTGTCAGGGTCTGGGCCGAACCTTGTTCTCAAGACTCGCAAGCTCTCAAACCAAAACCAGAAACCCTTCTTGGCACGCACCACTTCACCCGCACACCCTAAGCCTTATACCTTACGACAGCCCTTAGCCACCACAAATATTCTTCGACCCCTGCTCCTCTAGGTCTATAAGTGATGCCAACATTGGGCTCTAGAGCTAAAAACAATACCTACATTGGGCCCTGGCGCCTACAGGCAATGCCTACCTCGGGACGGAAATCTAGAAGTAATACCTACATCGCACCCTGAGGTCTATAAGTAATACCTACCCTAAACCCTAAACCCTAAACCCTAAACCCTAGTAGCTGCCTTGGAGCCCCATGGTTCTAGGCTCCGGACTCGAAGCTCAGAAAAATCACAACCTGGTGCAGACTTCCGAGGTCAAAACCCTAAGCAAGGTTTAGGGGTTTAGAGGGTTTTGGGATTGTATTGGGGTTATATTAGGGTTATATAGGGGATATATTGGGATAATGGAAAAGAAAATGGAAACTACTATTTGGGATAATGGAAAAGAAAATGGAAACTACTATTTGGGGTTTAGGGTTTAGGATTTAGGGTTTAGGGTTCAGGTATGGGTCCTTTCATGGCCTAAAAACCGCCAAAAGCCAACATAAAGGGCCTGTACCTCAAATGTTACAAGACTTGCTCGCCTTTAGTCACAAGGCATTTCAGATTCCATGTTAGCTTGGGGACGTGCCGTTGCAATGGCAGGAAATCTTGTGTGAGGATAACAGTGTGCAGGTCAATGACCCAGGGCCTTCAGGCTTTGAAGTGGCGAAGGGCTTCCAGTTGAGCTCTACATTCTTCATCAATAAACATAAAGTAAACAACATCTTCGCTGAGATTCTTACTGTTCTGATATGTATTCAAACTACGTCTTCCCTGAGATTCTTGTTGTTGTGATTTGTATTCAAACAAATGCAGATTCAAGAGACTTAGGGCTTCCTTTGAACTAGATGTGGTGGCATGCCTTACATCCGGCCAGCAAACTGGCTGACACAAAAAACTGAAAGTTTGACGCCATAGATCTGAAGGCCCTGGTAGGAAAAGTGTAGAAACAAGGGCTAACAGCACGAGGCCGGACCATCTATCACCTTGGCAGCGTCTGGGTCAAGTGAAACCTGGTAAATGACATTGTGGTTGTGCGGAGTTTGCAGTGAGCAGATTTGCACGTACGGCGCGTCTTTAGGCTTACGTGTTTTTGCGCTCCATCTGCGAGTACATCCATTTCGCGGCGCTCGGTGGTTGAAGAAGCACACAATTACACCTATCTTCGAGTGCATCAATTCACCAGCCATCCATGGTCGAACCAAATTCACACCCCACATAGCAGGCTGATCATCAAGCATGTGCCCTCCCGCGAGGCAGAAACAGAGGTTGACACTCATGTCCAAGTGCACGCTTTCCCCTTTGCATATAGTCCCCTGACCAGACCACGTAGGATCTGATTAGGACTTTACAAGCCTTATGGACTTGCACCTCTCCACCAACACATGCGACCACATGCTAGGATTTTACTCAGGCAGGGAGCCCGACACCATGTAATCAATGAACATATCCTATATCAACCAAATCCCTGAGAGTACACAAAGTTGGGCTTGTACGATTTGTGTCAATAATGGGGTACCTAACCAGCCTCAATACAGGGTAGTTGGAGGATTTAGGATTTGCCATCCAACAATGGTGGTGTGTTGGGCTCTCCGGTTACAGCCGTGGAGCCAAGATGGAGAGACTGGCGATCGCCAGCAAAAGCCGGTGTGGAGGCGAAGTGATGAGGTACACCTGAAACGCTTTACCTACCGTCTACAAGTACCAACCCTTACAGAAGTAAAAGACCCACACTTTGGATGCAGTTCCTTTCATGAAGATACAGAATTACTCTAGGTAGAGGCTTCAGGTTCGTGAGCGTTGGCTTGTGAAAGCTCTGGGTCATGTGTGTCGGTGTTCCGATTTAACAAAAGAGGATTGGAGGAAGCTGAGGTATGTAAAAAACATCTTTTGTCAGAAGCATGCGCTTAATGGAGATTTGGAGCAAGGTGCTAGAATCTACATGGAGTGGGATTCGGCTTGAGCGTCAATATTGACTGAAGTACATCCCGGTGAGCAGACCAGTGACATAAGTGGTATGCACAAACAGAATTACAGCAAAGCTTCGCAAGCGTTGCCTAGGGGATGTCGAGTACATTCTACATTCGGACTTAATTACTGCTACTTTTTACTACTTATCGCGATGACTAATGCTGTTCATATTACGGTTACTATTAATATGAGTATTACTATTACTATTCCCAATACTATTAAGGGAGACCTTCGGCCGATGTCACAGGACATGCAATTGTGTTGTTGATGACGTAGTCTATCTGAAATCTCCTGGGCTTGCCGTCTAGCAGGAGGTAAGTCATGCACGCCAACGTCAACATCCATCAGAATCAATACTTCCAGGTGTGGGTAGCTATATATATATATATATAGGGCGCATCTATCATGAGCATGCCCTGAACCCTGAACCATGGCCCTTCGTGCACACAATTTGAGGCTGCTGCTTATGAAAACAATACTGAGGGGATTCATGTTTAAGACTTAGGGTAGCACTGGGTAGGTTCCGGAATGTGGCAGAGCAAATTTACGGACTCAATTTACCAGTAGCCCAGACATCTGAAAAAATAATTTGCCGTTGAGTTGCTCCCTTCCCCATGCTGTCAACACCCAGTCGCTATTCACAACCAAACTAAGCACCTCAAAGGCACCGAAACGGCACGCCAAGCTAGGGAACAATGTCTACTGTCATGAGCAATGAGATCGCCCAAGCCAATAAATCGCCACTACATGCACCGTAGCATGACATCCCTTGTGTGAAGATCCCACCATGTTATCTTCACTGTAGAAGCTTGGCGTTGCAGGCGTCTGCGCACTTGATAGCCAAGTCTTCTTAAGTGCGGGCGTCTATGGGGCGGTAGGTACTTTAGTATTCCCTCATGCTGATACCTACATTGGGCCCCAGTCTATGAGTAATACCCACATGGGGGTTGTCCAATATTCCTTTACCTCAAAACCACCCTCTCGCCGTGCCTTTCGCGGACCTTTCGCGGTCTTTCGCGGCCCAAGGAAAACCCACAA